>PVLD010008889.1:0-80825 GCA_004027595.1 Dinomys branickii | reverse complement strand
TGGAGCGGCAACCTCCTCCCTCTCTATCTCGTCTCCCTCCAACTGCGCCATGTCAGATCTGCGATCCCCTCCTCCAGAGGAGGTTCTGCTTAGACTTTCCGAGGGTTTCACTTCCTATCTCAGATCCCTCCCGAGTTCAGGATATCCACCTCCCTCCTCTCTGTCCTTCACATGTTGCTATATTGCCATGTCTGAGTGGGATTCCTCCGGGAGGTTCTCTCTCTGCTGCCCACCCGGTCACCATGGGTTCATATAACGTTCATATATGCAAGCAGTATGGAGACACTCTTGTTGCTCGTATCAGTAGTCTGGGGTGAGTCTTAAAGCCTGTGGACTCGTCCCATTGCTGTTTATTTCCTTAAAAGAAGGGATAATTTAATATTTATTTTCACTGAATTTCCCAGAGAAAGGTGAGCGCACGAATTTTGCTTCTTTGTTACCTGTGTCTTATTGCAACTTCCTGGTGCTGTTCTCTCACCTTAATTTCTTCAGCATTGATAAAAATAGCACAGCAGTATGGAGGTTATCAGCTCTATTGTGCTCATGCTTAAGGGGTAGAAATAATTCGGAAAAAAACATACGCTTGAATTTTAACAGATACTGTTGGTGAGCGGGTTCAGCACCTGTCTCCACCTCCATCTGCTCTAGCTGCATCTTGGCTTCTTGTGGCTGCGGTCTGTCAATGTATAGTGAATGGAGGTCTGTGTCAGTGTTTCTGAAAAACCTTCGTTTTCCTAACAAAGACACCATTGACTCTTTTGTGTCCCTTTTTCTCCTGGAGATGGTTGTATTGCCAAGAGCAAGGAGGCATCAGTTCTTACAACTCAGAACCTGTGAATGAATTTGAGCAGCTGACGTTCTACATACTTCTAAGTAAAAATAGTCCCTGAACTTTAGTGTAAGTGGTGATCTGTTCCTGGCAGCTAAAAGCATCCCTATCTTACACACTTTGCATCTTAGTGTGTTCAGTCCACTAGGACAGAAAGCCAAATATTGAGTACCATATAAATAACAGAAGGAGGTTGTTTTTCACATTTCTGGACTCTGGGCAATCCATTCTCAGGATGTTACATACCAAGTCCTGTGCAGGTTCCACTCCTATGGATGCATGGCTGCATCTAGCTCTTCACAGCGTTTTTTTCCAAGGACAACAATCCCACATATGGACATTAACTGTAATTAACTCTACAAATCCCCAATGCTTAATGCCGTCACACTGGGGATAACATTTCAATGTATGAATTTTAAGGAAACACATTCTTTCGGGCCATCACACATAGCTATGCCGGTTTTCTTTCTGGCCACGAACTGCCTCACAGTCCCCACACTCATGAAAAAGTACGGGTCACAGCGGAGTGAGGTCTTGTCCCAAAAATTCAAAAGGGCTGGGGCAGGGGTAGTTCAGCAGTATTGTTCTCTTGATTTTTTTCTTATATACTGCAAACAAGAAAAAAGAATAAATGCAGGAACTTCTAATCTCAAATACTTTAATTCTTTCTCTGTCATATTTTCTCTGATAAAGTTACAAACTTTAACCAGGAATTAGAAAGACAATACTTATCCAAAAGTGAATTTTGGTTGCAATCTAGGCAATTGCCTCCCTTTCCAATCATAACCAATTTTAATTAACTGTGTAGAATCAAATTTGCTGAAAGTTAAATGAGAATGAATATTTTAATTCTCTTGAGATGTTTTCCTCACTCTGCATCTCAGAAATTCATCCTCATGTTTCAGTTAGGAAAGAAAACTTTCTTTCAAATGAAGTTTTTATAAAACAAACTTTGCCCTTAACTCCAAATAAATTCAAATAATGCATAAACAAAATTAATAGAAAAGGCCCTCTGCATGTAATATTTGTTTCTCCCATATCTTCAGTTCTAAGTGATTTGCCTTTGCTCTTTAATCACAGATACATTCACATATTGTGAACTGTTCAAATAAACTTGTCTTTTCTGATTATAGAAACATGGTAAAGAAGTTGCTACATGATATTGCTGCTATAATGATTACATATCTGCAGGCAACCATGTTAGCTTTAGTACCATGGGAATGTGATCACAGATTTATAGGAGTGAGAAATTATACCATATGAAGAGATTGTAGTGAATTTCTACTATTGACATCATTAAAGTGAAAAAGATAAATTCTTAATTGTATCCCCTTTGTTGAATGCTGGGAAAATGTGAAATGCAAAAAGTAAATTGTTTTAAAAATAAGGGAAAGTTTGGCACAGATGTAATGAGTGAACTAGGAAACTCAGATGTTTCAGGCAAAAGTGAATGCGTTAGGCAGGAGATTAATTATAGGTCTGAAAAGGTTGACAGTTAATGTGAAATATACAAAATTAAAAAAAAACACTGAATCAATAAAGATGCTGGAAATAGTGCGGAGATTCAGAACCTCAGGAGCACAGACCCACTACATTTAGACTCAACTTGGTTGTGGCCAAATCTCACACTCAGTCCTCTCTTTCCTCACCAGTATCACACAAGCCCGCCCCTCAGCTGATGCCTGCAGGCTGCTTAGGAAACTCTCTGTAAACATCTCCTCCCGAGGTAAAAGTCACCTCAAAAGCTTGATAGTGTTTCTCCCCTTCTCTCACTCACTCTCCCTTTCATTTCTGAATGTCGAGCTTTTTGGATCTATCATTCACCATAATGCGAACACTCTGCTCCTGTCATCTAGAGTTTTCTGTATTTACGAGTCAGTGTGACTCCAAATGTCTTTCATAGAGGATCTCCTTCCACTGGACACACGTAAACCTTTCTAGTTTTGTGGAGGAACTGGGATAAGGTGGGTTTTCAATGGAAGAAATACAGACAAAGTCACTATACAGTGTGGTGTGATGATAACGTAAAGAAGCTAGTAGCAGAACCTATGATTAAAGCAAAGCTGTGGTTTAGGGAGATAAAAGAGCTGTAAGTGGAGCAGAAAGTGGCTGAGATGCCTTAATGGTGGTGCATTAGATTTAGGCTACATCTGAAATGTCATTCATTTCTTTGTGGTGTGACTGTATAATCACTGATGGAATTTCCTCCCTGGGAATAAAGAATTTCCTGCCTGGCTTCCTCATGACATCTTACAACGTTTCCCTGGAGCTGTCACCTTGACTGGACATCTGCAACTTAAAAAATCCTAAGGAATATACATGAGAGTAAAAAATATTTGGGTTTGAATATAAACTTTACCTGATGCTGAACTGTGTAGATGTCATACCTCAGGCCCAAACCAAGGTTTGCCAAGATGTGGAAGTTACCTGTTTCTGATGTTTGTCACTGTTTTCAATTTGCTTAGGTCCTTTACAATAATAGTTGTTTTTCTGTCTTTCAACAAATGCTTTATGTACAAGCCTAAGCAAAGCTGCAATATTCGTAATGGACTGAGACAGAAAATATAATCAACCTTTGATTAGTAACATGGGTTCCAGGCTGAGAAAACTATTATTGCAAGAGAATCTAAATACAAAGTTTAGTTATAGCAAAGTGTGTAATTTCCCTTGGGTCCATCATCCTATGTTGTACTCTAACTCCAGGTCGATCCCACTGTCTACCATGAGTGCACTTGCAATCCTCAACCTCTTTTTCCACCTGATTTAATCGCTTACTACAGGTTTCCATGCCAACCCATTCCATGGAGCCACCTGGAGCACCAATACACCATTAAAAACAAAGCAAAACAATGTAAAATCACATGGCATCCTCACATTCATTAACTGTGCTGTGCTCCTTGCCTTAAACACAAGCTTTCTCTGCCCCAACTGGAATGATTGGAGAAGGTTCTCTCGCCCACTCTGTATATTCAGAAATAATGGTGGAGGAACGAACAATGGCAATTTCAATTCATTTAACTTTTTTGATCACTCTCATGCTTTCAATTTATTTCTTTTCATATGCATTCAAGTACACTTTCTACGGTGACCAACCATCACTATTTCTTGAAATTGTTCTGATTTTAACATTGAAACTCTTCCTGCCTGGGGAAAGTCCTCACTTTCAAACAACCCAGCATATCTTAGTAGAACCTGGTCAACCTATACCTTCAAGCAATTTCACTCATAGGAATTTCTCCTGTAATCAACATTCCTGATGCCATGGAACTGCAGTCAAGTATTTCTTGATTGAAACTGCTGAAAATTTGAAAATCTTCTAAGTCTCCTCTTTCTCAGTTTCTGAGACAAAATTTACTGCTGATTTTTCTTTGTCACTTCGGAAGTTTATTGAACATTTCAGGATCTCCTCCAACTTCAATTATATTTAGATTTGATATTTCCCGTCGGCCTTGCCCTTTAGTCCTAATCCTACTACATCTCCATTTGTCCCTGAATGGATCCATGTGATTGCATTGGATTTAATTAAAAGTTCTGCACTAATGGTATCCAAATGTGTCTCACAGTTGAGATCCCCTTCTTTTCTCTTTTCTGCTGAAGCACTACACTAGAAGTTCCACATTCATCTCATTATTTATATACTGAATCATAAACTTTCTCCTTCCTTCCTTCCTTCCTTCCTTCCTTCCTTCCTTCCTTCCTTCCTTCCTTCCTTCCTTCCTTCTCCTCTTTCTTTCTTTCTTTCTTTCTTTCTTTCTTTCACTTGGTACCAAGAATCAAACTCAGGACCTTGTGCTTGCCAGGCAGATGCTGTGCTGCTGAGCTACATCCTGGACACTCTTCTGCTTTCTATTTTGTATTTTAGGACACACACAAGCAGGAAAAGCCTTAAGCAATACAGCATATTCTCTTCCCTTCATTTCACTTACAGCAGTCCTCTCTAGCCTTGTACTACAGTCAGTGTCCAGTTTTAAATGTTCTACATCTTAATGCATTTCTTATATGCTACTTTTATTCATGTAGCTTATCAATCAAAAATATGTTTGAAAGTGAAAAGGATGCTAGGAGAGGATGCTAGAAACCTGGGGCAACAGAGTTTAACTGAGACCCATCATGATTTTTATTGCTGGTTCAGAGTTTCCCAGAGGAAGCAAAACCATGTATATGTATGTGTGTGTGTGTGTGCATAAATCCACAGTCACCCCTTGGAAACTGGAGGATTGGCTCCGAGAGCCCCCTGTAGATAATAAAATTCACAGATGCTCAAGTTTCTGTAAAATGGTGTAGTATTGCATATATATATTTTTTTTTCCTACATACTCTATAGATTTTTGCTCATTTCTAGATTACTTGTTATAGCTAATAAAATGTGTTATATAAGTAGTTGTTTATTGTATTGTTTTGGAAGTAACAACAAGAAAAAGTATGTTCATGTTCAGTAAGTTTCCTTTCCTGAGTACTGTTGATCTGCAGTGTTTGAACCTGGAGATTTGGCCCCATTTACACAAAGGGCTGACTATGTATGTGTGTGTGTATCTAGAGAGGGTGAGGGAGAGGAACTGGGAGAGGAGGCAAGGGAGAGAGAGGTGGGAGGGAGATATGAAGGATTTGGCTTTGGTTTACACAGCTGTGATTCCCAGAGAGCCTGAAGGAAGGCTCCCAGGCCGGACACTCTAGTCTCACGTGTGAATGCAGTCTGGAGGCAGAATTCCTTCGTCCTTCCCTTCACACTTGAAGGATTTCAGTCCCCTTTTTACAACATCCTTCAAATGAGTGGATGAATCCTACCCATATGATTGGGGAAAATCTGCTTTACTCAGAGTCTTCTGACTTGCATTTTAATTATATCTTTTAAAAAAAATCCATGACAACATCTAGACTAGCATTTGATGAACTATCTGGATCAATCCCCTAAGCATGTTGACACATACACAGAGGCAGCATGGTTTTCTTAAACCTCAACACACATGCTCTTTTCCTCTTGTGCAGTAGCAGGGCTGAAATGAGTCGTTCTTTGTAACCGTGGGCCCTATACAATGCTCCCTTGCTCTGGGGTGTCTTCCCAGTAAATGAGACTGTGCCATCTACAAGCTCTTTTGGCCTGGCACACAAATCTCTGTCACAGATGGAGGCCTGCTTCGTTCATGTCTCCTTGAACTCTGTTGCCTGACTAAGGTGTGGAAACCTACTCCACTTTGTGTGGTTTAGCCTCCGGATAGTGACTGACAGCTCTCAGTAATGAGTAAGACTTCTGTGTGTACCTGCTACTGTGTTGGTTACGGGTAAAATAAAAGTTTTGAAAATGCAGATCTTGCTCAAAAGAGCTCACGGAATTAGAACAGTGTATAACAAATGAGTGATTTCATGTGTCACAGAATCAGAGCTTACACTGCCCACAATATGTCATGGAGTAGAAAATGAAAGATACCAGAGGAAAATTTTAAACATTGCTCTTCCAGAGGAAAAGAAAGTTTTTCCTTCACTGCCCTGGTGACAGAAGTTGTAGTTTTATTTTAGCATAGACTTGTGGGAAAAACTACAAAATTGTTCCAAGATTCAACTTTTCTCACTGCTAATGAGAATAGTAATCAACATGTAGTAAAACTATAATGCAATGATCGGGAAGGAAAATGATATTTTAATTAGTAAACACTGACTTAATAAGGCACAGATGTTTTTCTTGTGGCAGTTCCAGGGAGTATAAATGACATTCAGTGATGGACAACAAAAATGATTTCATGAGATTGGAAAGGATTTTCTGGATTAGATGTCACTTTCATATACTCTAACGTCTGCCTTTCTAGTTCTGAAAGTGGTTCTTTACCCCTTCTGGGGAGGGGGAGGTGACTGCTTCATTTCCAGGAAGTTCCCACCATGTTAGTAACTTTCACTCAGCTTAGTCTAAACTCTCAAGTGGGAGACATGATATTATGACTTTAGCTTATATATACAGTGTTTTCCAATTGTTTTAAAGAGGAAAATATAACTTGTTAGCATGAATTTTCATTGTTAGATTTGAGCTCTATAAGCCTAAAAATCTATGACTTCTATTTGATTTCACTTTTCTTCTCTGAAGTGAGGGCAACAAAGTTAATCTGTTTTTAATGTGCTATTCAGATATTGTAGAAGCATGCAACAAAATAAAAACAATGGAATATTCATTTTATCATTTCAATTATAAATCAGATTCTACTGCTAGTATCATTTTTAGAAATTCACAGATTAGAAGACATAATCATAATTGATTCATATACTGGAAGCATTAAAATGCTTGTTTAGAAAACAAACATTGAAAGCATAATATTGATATTTTGCACCTTACCACTGAGAAGAAATTTTAAGTCTAATTTTTTTCTTCATTTCAAAGTTTCTTTATTTGTAATAACAATAATAAGAGTAGTTGGACAGTTTCTTCACTTGAAAAAATAACATGTGAGGCACAGGTTATTGGTAATCTTTAGAACATTTTCAGAATCTTTGCAGATGGGAATCTGCAGGAGAAACAAGATGATGGTACATTTTGAAATACAATAGACACATTTAAATCCCAAAGAGATCACATTCCATTTCATTAAAAGCAGTGGAAGTTGTTGGTGCAAATGCAATAAAAACTCAATTAACTCACACCTGACTTGCCTGGAATTTTAATTAGTCATATTCTTCCCATATTTGATTTCTGGAAGATAATGATAAATGCGAATGAAAAATGATCCTGCACGGTAGTCGCATCAGTCTCCCATTCAGACAGCGTCTGTTAGTTCTCCTGACTCTCATTTTCTCAGTCTGATTTCCACACGCAGTAGGAGTTATTTTATTAAATACAGTCTCTTCTACGTCCAGTCTAGTTTTAAAACCTGAAGACTGAACGATCTTCTTAGACGCAGGACACGCTTTCGTGGAGCGACCCACAGCTCCTGGACAGCGAACGCCCACCTCCCTCCGTGAGCGCCTGACACCCCATTGCCCGCTCCGTCTCCTCCTGCTGCTGTGACCCCCACCTCCCTTCGTTGAACTCATGCTCGCTCTTGCCCTCAGAATCTTTTCTCTGATTTTGGAAATCTCTTTTTCTGCTTTTAGCATAAACAGCGCTTATATATTTTGTGAACAGAGAAGGAAATCTGGTACATGAATAGCTTTCCGCTTTCGTGGTTCTTCCTCTGGAAAGCCCTCACTGACGTCTGCATCCCACCAAGCCTTACCTGATCTCTAACCGCATTTTTTTCCTGTATGAGAGAATACATGGGTTTCTTACCTATAACCTCAAAGGGGATGCAAATAAATTTTGTCAGTATTGCACAATATTGTCCCAGTCCTTAACATGGTAATTGGCATGTAGGAAGAGTTTAGTAGAAATTAGTTGAGTGAATATATGTACAGATTCCATCTATGGAGAAATCAACATTTTTCATAAATAAAACAATACTGCGGTTGTGAGGTGTTTTAAATTTCAGATATGCTAATGCCTTTGGAAAGCAGAGTGCGAGCCCCTCAAATGTGTCCATCCAGATCTATTCCTGGGCCAAACTTTCATGTACTGTCAGTAAAGTAATGGACATCTACATTGGTTACCTCTAAGTTATATAACATGAGGTAGAGAAGAAAAACGAGCAAGATGGGGAAGCTTATGACTGCATAATTTAAGAGCTGCCAAAAGTGTTTAGGAATCATTGCTTATATAGGAAAGGCTGGGAGAAAGAGCGAACTGAACCTGAGTGGTGGGCAGGGTGAGGGAAGAGGCCCTGAGAGGTACCATTAAAGCGAGGAGGGGTCAGGTGCAGCAGTGCTCCATGCGTCAAGCATTCCTGCCCTGTGCCTCCTTCGGCACACACCCCTGGACTCTGGGAAATTTTGAAACAATGTGCTTAACATTTTCCTGAGGGCACTTGAAAACCTCATAGAAACCTCTGTGACCTGGGTGGTGTAAGGCAGGTAGAATCCTACCTAGATCAGATGGTTCCCTGGTAATGGATAACCTTTTGCAGTGCCAATATTGAGAATAAAGGGATAATACAGGAAATATATCCATGCAAGAAAACATAGGTATAAAATAGCAACAGCAATGTCAATTCACTTATCAAATGTATTTACTCCTTATTAGGATTAGCTTTGAGTCTGCCTCACAGGCAACTTAGTAATTTATTGAGACTGTGGATTGAACAAAGGCTTTAAAATCACATGTTAACCAAGCACTCTGCCATTGAGCTCTACTTCCAGTAGGGTTTGAAACTCAGGTATCTTGCATGACTTTCAATTCTCTATTTTTAATTTATTACTCTAAGATCTTAGAGCATAATGTAAAACACCTCAGAGCTCAGTGTCCTCATGTAATAAGTTAAAAATAATGTCCAGTACTGTTGGAAAGCATCTGGTGTATATTATAGAACATACTAGGAGGCTAAATTCTTTTTCAAAGTCCCTAAAACATATAACCTTTATTTTAACATGTAAACATCAATATCATTAAGTTTGATTGTTTTCTAATAATGAGTAGTGACCTTATATTTTCTTCAATTAACCTCTTCCCCATATTATATCAGTTCGTATTGTATCAGTAAACTGGAAAGCTCAATAAACTGCCTGTACCACAAATAATTTTGTGCTATTATTTGAATATCACATTAAATCTTGCCCTTTTGTAAGAAAATAAATTTTATTAAGGATTGAGAAGGAATAAAACTAATGACAGTGAAATGGGGGAACTTACTTAGAATCACTGCAGTGCTGAAATTAGTGATGTAATACCCTTAGTCAGATATGCACAGAGTAAGAACTTGTCATACGTTCAGTAAAAGGAACTCAACTGCCAGAAAAAGTGGTTTAGAAGAAAATAGCTCAAAGTACGGAAAAACAACAGAGAGATGGAAACATCTTTAAAAGTATGTGAAAATTATATGAACATGATTGTCGGAAATAAAATTCACTTACCTAAATGTAAAAGGGGCATCCAGGCTTGCAGATGGGTTGTTCAAGATAATTTTATATGGCTTTCTTTGCATAAGAAAACATAGATTTTTGCTTCTCCTGACAATTTTCTCAAAATGTAAATCATATTTTATCAGTTTCCTCTTCAAAGTCTCCTAAAATATAACTTTTAGTCCTTACCTAAAGAAATAAAATATGTCTACAAGTACTAAATTCTACTATTTTGCTCAATAAAACTCTCCTTCAAACAATCTAAAAGAATTAAAATTTGAGATGGATAAGTTAATATATGAAACTAAATATGCATTTGAAAATTTAATTTTGTGTGCATTGCTGTCTTTAATTGAATCCATCTAAATCGACACACAGAGAGTTGCACACACATTCACACGTATACCTACAACTATTAGACAAATGTTTCTTGTTCACTTCTAGGAATTTAAAATGTAAATATGTGCCTAAGAAAGCTTTAGGTATGAAGATTACCTTTGAGGTGATTATAATTCATATGCAATCGTTCAGTTTCCCTACAATCTGGAATCATGGTCAAGGTCCAGTTTTAATGGAGCTAGGAAAGCAATCAACTTTCACTGTGCTCTTCAGCTTACTCAACTGGGTTCAAGGAAAGGAGCTCCCTGTGGACAAGTTGAGTGATTTTTTCACTCTGAGAAACAATTTACAATGAACACTTATTACTCTGCACTCTTAGTGTGAAGCATGACTACCCAAGAGATACACAACTAACAGATCTGGGCTACACCTCATAGTAGCTTCACCTTCAGCAAGACTAAACAAATTTTGTAAAATAAAATGACTTGAATGCTTTTGTCATCTACATGAAGTATAACCACTGTTGGCAGAGGTACAGCTGAGCAGGAGCTTTTCTTCACTATTAATGCCTTGCGCTTGATGAAATTGTGATGGAAACAAGTGAAAATAGCAGGAGGTAAAACACTGGCCTGTGACTCACAGACCCATGAGTCTCTCTAGAAGCTGCCCCCCCTTTTTTGGTCTCAGTTTATTGCTCTTCTTAAGACTAGGATATGAATAACCACTCAACCTTACTTTAGAGAAGTGATACAAGAATTGTGTGAATTAGTATGTGAGAAGTTTTGAAGAGCTTAAGGTGTGATGTTAAGGAATTTAACATCTTTCAGTAAAAGCTGGTAGACCTATTCTACTCAGTATCTAATAGGCCATTCCTAGAGAATTGCTTTCTGTTTTCAGTAAGTGTGAAGACAACTAGTGAAAATTATGAGATTAAAAACTAGAGTGGTGAAAGATCCCCAATCAAGTTACAAGGAAAGAAAAGAAGTGCATAGTGAAGGACACTAGGGAGGCTTCTTTCAGTTGTGTAGAGCCCCAGATAGAATTAAGTGTGTAGCTGTTTTAGGAAAGATTACTTTTTCCAAATAAAAATAAGTGACTTTGACTAGAGCTTTCAAAACTTTGAATAAATTAGCAAGTGGTCAGTTAAGTTTTGCATTAAGCAGAGGTTGACTTGCTGCATCTCAAGACAGCAGTAAGGAGAGTCCAACCTCACACCAGTTATTTGATTACATGGCTCTTCTGCTTCCTGAAATCCTAATTTTTTTCTTGGTGAGATATATTTTGAAAATTGTGGATTTCACACTGGTATAGACCGTTGATTAACTCCTTAGGTTTTATAACGTGCATTCTACATCCACAGGAAAAGGCAGCACAGTGTTTTAGCACATGTGCCTGCCATTCTTACTTTGAGAGGTTGCTCTGAATGACTATTTTAATCACTCGTGGTTTGGTTATTTATTACTGATTAGGAGAATTCACCCAAATTTAAGTGATCTAAAGCAACTATTTCTCATGTGTTATCATTTTGCAAGTTGACTGGAAGAAGGATCTCTGTCTTAAAATGCTACCATTCAGATGCTGAAATGCCTAGAAGGTCTGAAGCAGCCTTTCTCATGTGGCTGGCAGTTAGTGACGGCCAGCAGCTGGGAGGTCAGTGAAGGCTCTCTTTTCTGTATAGTAGGCCCCTCCACATGGCTGTTTGGGCTTCTTCACACAGCATGGTGATTGAGTTTCAAGAAGTGCCATACTGGGTTGGAATAGAAACCGAAGTCTTCAGACCCAGCTACCAGTGCTACACAGCAGTACTTCAGGAATATTCAGTGGATCGAAATCAGGACCAGTCCAGAGACGACATGTCAGCAAACATGTCAGTGCACAAACACTTCAGTACCCGGAGTGGGGACTCCCTCTGGGGTGTGACTTTCACAGTCACGGTGTTCAGTGTTAGGGATGAGAAAACGAATGGACAGATGCAGTTTTGAGCATGTTTAGTAGGGCAAGAAAATAGCTGGATGAAATCAGGAAAAATATTGAAAAGTGAATTAAAATATTGAGATTATAGCCTCATTTTGTTGACTTACTGGTTTCAGTCTAGTAAAGAATGGGACTGGAAATTATGTAGTTAAGTTTAACAAATAACAAGCACTTATTTGATGGCATATATGGGACTAGTTACGTACTAACATAACTCTGTAAACCTGACTTACATAAGCTGTGAGCTTGAGAAACTTTCTGAATCATTGTGAAGCCAAGTAAAATGGATAGCAATAACAAAATGCAATAAACATTGTTCAAAGGAAGTTTTATAAATTGTCACAAGAATACAGATGGAGTGTACAGAGGTGAAATGAGGTATAATTTCTTCTTTGAAAGATGACTGTACTTTGAAAGATGAATATATGATAATATCCATTTTATGAAAGGAAGAAACTGAGGTAAAACAAATTACTCAGAGATAGGCATACCAAGAAACTCTACTTCCAAAATCCATGTCCCATTTATTAAAACATACTGCAGGGTAGCACTAGAGGCACACTGGATTTGGTACACTTCTGGAAGGGTTGGTGATGCTGGTGTGCACCTGACCCGGCAGAGACCTGTGAAAGGGCACCGTGCAATCAACATATTTCCTCTGGAACTCTTGAGATCTTCTCGCTTCTGTAGAAATTCCCTGTGGAAGCTGACCTAGGTGTGCTCTAGATCCAGGATGTTATCAAGATGAACCACCCAATAAGCCAGAAAGAAGTATGGATGTATAGCTAAAGATTGTCATATGGCTTAGAGATACTGCCTAGGACTAATAAATATTTATCTAATAGTAATAATATTAGTGATAAAAATAGCAATGTAAAAACAACAATAAATGACTATAAATTTCACCATAATGCTGGAATGACATTATACATGTTATTCTACTACCAGAACTTTTAAATTAATTTTTAAACTTACTTGTCTAAGTAAACACTGCACTGCAGCTTAGTTTACATGGAGTATTCAGCATCATCTTCACTAAGTTCTCCAGCCAAGGTACAATTCTCTTATATTAAAACATCACATTCCTCCACAGAAAGGAAATTCATTTGTGTTATTTAAATAAAAGTTCCTGTATTTTCTTCTATTTTCCAGTTTTTATGAGGCAGAAAAAAATCATTTTAACCACTGGATGCCCAGTTCATATTTAATACTCACCATATGGTGAATATTTAGATTTTCTGAGTAAATGAAAGGACAGTTTAAGATGTGAAATGTTCAGCATGATAGTGAAACAATATCAATGGCTAAATGATGAAAATGGTGACCTTCAAAGGGTCATAAAATGCTGCTGTCACTTACAGTTAGAAGTATTTCTTCACAAATATATGTCAGTATATTTGTATCCACATCTATAGGCACATCAGTTTACATAATAGATTTTAAGAATGTACATATGCACCAAGTAACATACATGCAAACACATATAACTATTGCATAGCTGTCAGTGCTAATCTCAGGCACATTTTGCCATTAAATGTTTTAAATTCAAAAGTATGAAAAGACTGTTCCAGTAGCCAAAATAAAATAAAATAAACATAGAATTGGGAAGAACCACTTTAGAACCCAATAGAAATTAGCATGCTTACTGGACCGTGAGATCCTTTCTATAATTTCCTAATATTTAAACAGTTGACATAGAGACAAACCTAGGGAGAAAAGATAAACTCCTGGGCCCTCTAATGGTTACTCATGATTTATGTTTTCATCTGAGACAGGGGCATGAAAGTGGTCGTTGCTGAAATGGTTAACTCTTCACTTTGGCTTACAGATGTCTGATAGGAAAATAAGTGAGAAAAGCTTATATATATATATATTTTTTAGTATTTTCTGTTTTGGTACCAGAAATCGAATTCAGGGCCTTGCGCTTGCCAGGCAGGCGCTGTGCCTCTGAGCTACATCCCCAGCCCTTATTCTTTATTTTTATAACATTTAGTATGCTAAAATCTTTGGTATAGGTATGGCACTCATTTAGGAAACACTGGCAAAACAAAGATTATTAGCAATATTTACATAGGCTCTTTTATCCCCCTTTAAGACAAGAGGACACGGACAAAAGCATAATTAACATGATTTCCCAGCTTGGTGGGTGCATAAGGTCACCAGTGCTTACAATGTCCAGTTTCTGGCCTTGCATGCCTCAGGGTGATGCATAGGCTGCCTGGCCTTTGTTCTGAACCAGTACTTTCTGGGCCCCAGGGAAAACAGAGCCTCCCATGATGGAAACCGCCACAAACAGATGATCTTTTTATGGGAACTCTTCAACTCGTGAAGATCCCTCCGGAGCTCGGACATCAAGCCTGACGTGATGGTCCAGCTGAAGTGGCCCCTCCTCAGCTAACCCTCCGTAGGCAGTCTCCAGCCTCTGTGAGGGAGCCAGGTTAAGCCCGGGTCAGAGGGTGCCTGCTCCCGCCACTCAGACTGAAGCCCTTTCTGTTTTCTCTAACTTTTCATGTCAGAGAACCAGCTTGGTCTTTTTTCAGAGCTGTGTTCCCCTTTACTTTCTGTTATTTTCCATTAAAGCTTTTTCCTGCAAATTTATGACTTGGTTTTAATTTTCATTGCCATTGAAGTAAGTACCCGTGGTAGCAGCAACTGTACCAATGCTGTTCTAAAGGAACAGGTTCTTAAGGACAAATTTTCTGAATTGGTTTTAGAGTATCTGGAGTTGGTTCTTTCCTCTAATTGATTAGAGAATTCACTAGCATATTGAACAGGGAGAAAAGGGACCCTGAAATTTGTAATGGGGCAGATAGGGAGACTCTGATGAGATTGGGAACATCGACCCTATAAATTCTGAGCCACTTCCCTTAGCAGATGTCTTCCCACCCTCTGGTGAGGAGGTTAACTCTACACTGTCCGAGGGAACCATATGTCTTCTCTGGAAGGAGTCATGTTGTAAGACAATGGCAAGTCTCCTGTATTCCCCACTCCTCCAGTTTGTTTTTGACTCTAGACTTGTAACTCAGATTGTAGCAAACACCTCAGTGTAATACATGAGGAAGTAGGCAGTCTACATTGCAGAAGAAGTTACTTTAGTTTTCTAGTTTATATGGAAAGATGGTGGAGATTGCACGTACAAAAGGATAGGAAGAGTGTAGAGTAACAGTGGAAGAAACAACACTTGGATCAGGCTGAACTTACAGATATCAGACTTTTGTGGCACCCTAAGCAGTTAGAATACGCTGTAACAATGTCTTTGGTCAGCTGACTGAAAGGGGGAGCCGAAGGTGGCCCAAAGTGAGTGAGTTAACTTGCCTTACTTTACGGTAAAGGAAAGGATTCAAAGGGTTAGGGCTACTGGAATGCTGGAGTGCATTTGACATGTAAAACACACCCATCCCTTTGGGAAGAGAGTTTTCACCGAGGTCGTGCTAAATACGTTTTTGAAGGGACCAACATTCTTGAAGAGCTCTGTGGCTAGTCTTCCCTGTAGGCCAGAATTTACAGTGAGAGCCACAGCCACTGCATGAGAAGAATCTGAATACATCTGAAAGTAGTTGGATTCCAAATGCAAGGACCAAGTGGCAGCATTTAGTCTTCAAAGGCCTGGTCGGGCTTGCACTGGTTTTGACCCGGAGTTTTCCCCAGAGGCCATGTTTTGCTAGAAGACGGGTTTTTGTGTGGTGAGTGTACCGTGAGAGGGGTAACTTCATGAACAGATTAATCTGTTGTTGAGGTCACACCTGAACAGATGTTTTTGGGGGGGCATAGTTGTGAGAAATGGGTCACTCAGGGTACAGCCTAGGAGGGCGTATCTTATCCCCCAAACTCCTACTATAGGCCATGAGTATCTTACTGTCTCTGACTCCTGGCTGCCATGAGGTGAGTAACTGCTGTACAGTGGCTTTCTGTCATGACGCTCTGGCTCACCTCAAGCCCTTACAAATTGCACCAGCACAGCTGCACAGCTTGAAACCATAAATCAAAAGAAAACTTTTCCTCTTTTAAATTGTTTTTCTCAATTATTTTGTCACAGCAGTGAATATATCACTAACAGCGTAATTACTGTATTAAATAGTAGAGTGAAAGCATTAATCAGAATAAGCTAATAAAGTGATGGTGAACCTTTTAGAGCCCTCAGTGTTACAAGCAGCATGCAGTGGCATGTGTGCCACTGGTTTGCCACCACTTGGAAGGAAAATTACTAATGAAAGACCATCTGTGGTGTTAGCTGGTCATAGTTCTCTCCGACGGGAAATACATCGGAAGAATATCAAATTCTTAGTTGATCTATATAAACAGAATATTCTAGGCCAATTAAACAGAACTTTAACCTGGATTGTAAAAACAGAGTCACAACTCTTCAATCAATCACCAGAGTAGCTAGTTCACAGATTCAAAAACACTTGAGTGAAGCGCAGGTCAGGTTCCCTGTAGGAAAGACACAGTAAACTTCCGAAAATATATATTGTTACTGTTTTCCTCAGCTTTCTCCAAAGGGAGCGATGAACTTTTACCAGGGTTGCTGTGCACTGGAGAAAAGAAATAGACATTCAGACATTTTTATACTGTTTAACACTGGCTCTAAAGTAAGGTTAATTCTATGACACCAAATTGTCCCTGTGGTATCCCAGTGAGAGTGGGAGCTTATGGAGGTCAGGTGATTAATGGATGTTGAGGTCCACCTCACCATGGGTGTAATGGGTTCTCAAACATATCCTGTGGTTATTCTCCAGTTTCAGAACACATAATTAAAGTAGCTTTACTCAAAAGCTGGTAGCATTTACACATTGGTTCATTATTCTAAAAAAGGACATATAGAACCCATTAGAGGTACTAGTTAGTAAAAACGCTTGCTGCAAAGCAAAATAAATGCCCCATCCTAAGAGGGATTAGAGATATTAATTAGTGTCACCATTAAGAACTCGAGAAATATGGGAGTGGTGATTCCCAACACACCTCTGTTTGAGCCTTCTAATTGGTCTGTGCAGAAGGTAAGTCTTCTGACTTGGGTAGTGCTGAGTCTAAGTCATTGGGTAAATGTTCACACAGCACATAAACATCTTCACATTTGTTCTCATCCCCAAGGTCTACCCACAGTCCTCTGCTCCAGGCATCATTACTTTTTAAGATAATGCTGTACTCTAAGTTCCTGGATGACCAAACAACTGGCCACGTCCGTGGATCTTGTTCTAACACCTACTCTGTGTGTGTCTTCTGAGAACTCAGTGCTTGTAGAACTCCTGTGAATGGATCTGTGGAATGTCTTACCCACTCTCATGGTATTCTGCACAGGTATGTCCTGACCAAGAAATGCATCTTATAGCAAATGGAGAGGGACAATACAGCTGCAGTCATAGAAGTCACTGTTCTTGCCGTATTCTTGGTTGTGTAGAAACAACTCGCTTGGCAGAACTGCAGATGACTTCATGAAGACTTAGTGACATTGCCACTGCTTTTCAGGGATAGGAAAAGGCTCTCCAGGATGCTCATAATACCCAGGGTGTGATTCTGGATCCAGTAAGATGTGGATGTGCAGCAATTGAGCGGTGGAAATGGCAGCAACAATCCCCTATTACCCCGAGGGTTGTGTGAGGAACATGTTTTCTCTGTCACATGACCTTATAGTACACTGGCCTAGAAGTCTTAGTCCCAGAAAGCACCATGCTTCTACCAGGAGACACAGCAGTGACTTCACTGAACTGGAAGTTAAGATGGTAACTAAATCATTTTGGGTTCCTCACACCTCTGTATCAGCAGAGAAGGGTGTTAGGTATTGACTTGGTGACTGACCTTAAATACCAAAAGGAAATTGCCCTGCTGCTCTGCAATGGAAGTAATGAAATCTCTGTGCAGAATACAGGCAATCTTCTAGGGTATCTATTCAGATTACAATAGCATGTGATTAAATCAGTATTGAAATACAGCAACCTATTAAGATTCCTTAGATTCTTCAGAAACATAGATTTAGGCCACCTCTTCCCTCACCAGTTCCACCCCAATGAAGAACTGTGGCTGCTGTGGTGTTTGTGAAGGCAAAGGGTATGCAGAATGCACAGTGAAAGAAATAGTTATCAATACCCGCTATGATCATACCACCAGATGTGGGACTGAGGATTGAAATCATAATAGTCAAAAATACTTTTCTCTATTTTTGTAGAAAAAGTGTGCTTGCATGTGTTCATATATACACCCACATTTATCTAGAACATGTATCTTTTCTTCTTCTTTTAAACCTTTATGTATTGTGGGATGTAGTGACCTAATATTACAGTATTAAAGTATTATAACTTTGTAGATAATTTACAGGCTATCACAAAAAAGCTGAACACCAATCCACTGCATTCTACTCTGAGAAAAGTTTAGTGAGTTTTCAGGTGGATGCAGTACAGCTGTGTCGTGTCAGGTGGAAGTATGGCCTCGTTGTTACATATATTTTACATAAATGAACATGAGTGAATAATTGACAGAGGTGTTTGTGATTATTAATTTTATATGACAGTGTTTTTAGCTGAAAGTAACAGTGAATCACTGAACTTTGGATAAAATATTGAACTTTGGGTGCAATCAGTTGAAGGCCTTAATAGGAGAAAAAGGCTCGTGTCCTCAGGTAAGGGAGAATTCTCCAGTAGGCTAATTTAGGGATTTATCTGTATCCATTGGTTCTCCTCATGCCTGCCATTACACACTGCAGATTTTGGACTTACCAGTCTCTGTAAGCGTGTGACTTGCTTTACTGTAATCTTTCTTTCTGTGTATGTGTAGATATACATACACATAGATATATCTGTATATATACACTATATTTTTTGCACACATATTTACACACACATGTTATTGGTTCTGTTTCTCTGAAAGATTTTAATCCAATAAGATAAGGTTTTAGTTTTCAGTCCATGTCTTGAATATGAAATACAAAGGAGAACATCTGATGCCAGCGTCAGGCACAGGCTGCAGCTACATATTGGACTGTAACCCCTGCCAGCACTGTGATGAGCCTATGTATGATATTGCATCTCACTCACTGAAGTCCAACAATACATTTTTAATTAGGAGATGCCAGAAATCTCTTTTTCTTCAAATGCTCAAGATGATTTTTGCAAACTATAGATAAATATGGAAACTTAAAGGATAACAAGCCTCACTGGAACTTTATTCTGATGGATTGTTTCAGAAAGAATATGGAGAAAGAATTTGATTACCCATTTCTAGAAAAGAGTTTTCTTCATATTGAGGAGCTTCTTGCCAAATGTTGGCCTAATTAAGCCTGAGAAAGCCCATTTCTCTGCAGGCCTGCAGCCTTTGGATAAAAACAAGCAGAGCTGCGGTGTCATGAGACTTTATTATGATGTTGGCAAGACTCTTTATTAGGAGTAATAGGGAGGACACCTGGCTGGCGGAGGGTTACAGGGTGTGTGATTTCCACAACGTGCAGCTGGAATGTTCAAGAGTGCAATGACATTTCTGGAGGAAGATGCTCTGCAGTTGCCAAGGAGCCTGAGGGTGTCATAAGGATGCAAAAGCCAATAAGCTTCTCCTCGTGTCTTGTATGCTCTGCAAAGTACATGAAGCCTTCGTGGTGGTGAAGGTGGATGGATTTCTGAAGTCTGTAAGAGTAAACAGATGCCATACATTGAAACAGATCTTTCAGAATATATTTTTCAGAGTATTTTTTATACATTTCTTAGGAACAAAATCAGTGGGCACATGCAGTGTGATTCTGCTCTGTAGAACGTAGGCCAGGAAAATTCTTCCTCTCTAACCCTATTCTCAAATTAGAATTAGATTAGTTTACATTTGAGGCTTCAAATAAGTTTAGTTTATGCTTCTTTGGAAGGCACAGGGGACTTTTTCCTGAGCATTCTCTGTACCAAAGCGTGTCATCAGCACAGCTCCTGGAATGTTTGTGTTGTAATTCGACATGTACCTTTATCTAGATCAGTTTCTTCTTTCCTTAAAACATTTTTAAACTTTATTATTAAAATGTACAAATAAGAGCTAAGTTTTATTCCATGATTATTATTCTAGAACAAATTTCATCATATCTATTACATTCTCTTGGCAATTTTATGCATGTTACAAGCAAAACTTACAAGCTCTCTGGCAGCAAACCGGGGATGTGTTGGGATTTCTCAGATTATCCTCTATTTACTTGCTTTACAGATTCTTGCGTGTTTCTGTATAATTTTAAAAGCAAAGTTTTAGAAATGTTCATATTTGGGGATAGATTATACATTTGTGAGGACATATACTTCATCAGCATTTTAAAGAAATGATACTTGAACTTTTCTGTAAAACACAGCTCACCTATATTTGTTTTTATTTCATCTCATATTTACTGAGGAACATATACAAATATAATTTATTTTTCAATCTTCTTATTCACTGAGCTTTTTAAGAAACCAGAGAATATGTATAATTTCACTTTTAATATGAAAATGTTTTCAACTGTAGAGGAGCCTCATAAGAGATATCAAAATATAGTGTGCTTATAAAAATGGCATTTAGTATGTATGTATGTATATACATATGACATATACACATGTATATTCTAAATTCCACTCATAATACATACTGATCTTTATTTAATGCAATATACATGTACAATTTGAAGAAAATCACACATAAATACAATCATTTATCATTATAGGAGTTTTTGTTTAAATCTTTGCCAGCTACTGACAAATTGACTTTAGGACACTTTCTTCCTTTTTCAGTGTTCTTTCGTGCTCATCAATCACTACTTCTCTTTTGTTCAGTATCAAAGCGAAAGCAAGTGGGGCAGCTGCAAAGGTGGAATCATGAACAGGGTTCTGCCAGTTATATCACAATGTGACAGAGCAGGGCCTGCAGACAGCGTTATTTCCGGTCTTCAGTCTGGACACTGAGGTCAATAACACTGCCCCTGGCCATAAAGCATGGACATGAGGCATGGCCGTATGCAGTGAATCTTCTGGCTGAAGAATGAATTACTGTTCCAGGATGAAAAAAAACATTTACAGTATCCAGAGCCTCAAGGAAGAAACCTAATGTTACAGTTTTTTGGTGTTTTTCTTCTTGTGCATCTTCTTAGGATTTCCTTTAAGCCCCTACCCTTAACTTTTGGCCCTTTTGCTCATTTCACCAATATTAAATATTTGTGTGCATTTTCTGCTTCCCTTGATACACATGCACAGTAGTTCTCTGTGTCAAATTTATCTTTTTGACACCTCTTAGAAGCGAGCACAAGCACACTCTGTATTTTAATCGTGTCTTAAGTGTTGTACCTGTATGTCTATAAGAAAGTATCACTGGTTAGAACCAACACACATTGAAAAACGTTACAAAATCTTTGTATTTCAAGTTGAAGCTCTCCCAAATTTCACACGGGCCTGTCTCTCATAACCTGCCTAAAGCTTCTTCAATATTTCTATTGATTGCTTAAATTCCTGCTGACTGTGCACACACACATGCACACACACACACACACACATGCACACACACACACACACACATGTACAAACACACACACACACACACACACACACACATCACTCTTTTTTTTCATGACATGCTTCAAAGTTCTTTTAAATTGCTTGGAAATCTTTATAGCAAGAACACTTTGGCATGTAGTGCCTCATGTAACTTCATAATCAAGAGGAATGTACCCCCTCATTCTTTGCCCCTTCTGCACGCTGTTCCATTTGACTAATGTTCAGCTTATTCTCCCCTTGCCTCTGCTCACATCTAACTGCAGGAGACTGTAGAGATTTAAAAAGAAATTTCACGCTTCCTCTCCATGAGGCCTCACTTGTGGCTAACCCTTTTCCACTAAATCTAAATTCTGTCTGGTGGCCGTTCTGTGGCTTCTGAGCCACTAGTTTGGGGTAATATCTTCATTTTGCCTCTTCAGGACCCAAACTATTGAAAAGTAGTGGTGTGTGATACACCAAAATGTGTGCACTTGTCACAATCCCTGTTTTGAGATAAGGCACTTGAAGAAAACAAACCAGAAACAAGGACGAAGAGAGCACTCTGTCCCTCCGTTTTCTTCCAGTGAGCAGGAAATTAAAAACCCCAACTGGATGATACCTTCCCTCAACCAGAAGAAAGGGACATTCTTAACAAGGACAGTGTGTTAGTCAAGTTTCTGTCACTATAGTGAACTATGGGATAACTTATTAGAAGTAATTATTCTGGCTCCTAGTCCTGGAAGTTGTAGGTCTTGATCCCATGCCCCTTTGTTCTGAGACTCTGATGAGGCGGCAAGCTGTGGTGGAGATGCACGGCCCTGCAGAACACCATGGGGTGAGCCAGGGAGCAAAGATAATGAGGGAAAAGAAGCTCAGGTTCCACAATGCCCTTGACACAGCCCCAAGGGCCCAGGTACCTCAGGAACCTCCCACAAGCCCACACCTTCCCAAGACTCCACTACCTCCAGGAGAACCACTCTGGGGACCAAGACATACAGCAAGGAGTTTTGGGGAAGATTCCACACCAAAGGTATCGCAGAGAAGTGCAGACTGAAATAATTCTGCATAGAGTCACTGAAAGTAGTATTTGTCCTCCTTCATCCTACCCACTAGTTACTTTTCCGTAAGTTTCTTTCATTTTTGAACCCAATATAAAAGCATTTAGGTTTGGCTACGTCTGTGTCACATCTCATACTAAGTGGTTTTAGCATTAGTACTCCTATAAAATGCTCTGGCTTTTCTCTAAGAAAAATTTTTTTGTATCAAGAATCAAATTCAGGACCTTACACTTGCCAAGTAGACGCTGCACCACTGAGCTAAATCCCAGGCCCCAAACTGATTTTCTTCTGTAATTATACTTTTGTCCACTTTATTTAACTTTGTTCTTTACCCAGATTTGGTGCAGGTCTCTCTGTAACGGTGGATCCCTTCTGTCCACTTGAGAAATGTAGAAACTCAGCTGAGTAACTCAGCAGCCCCACACCCTGGGGCGTAGAGGACACTCTTACTGCTCCAGGATGTTATTCGTTGTTTCAACCTGAGTTTATAAATTTAACCAAGTGACTCACCAGGGGCCAAGCGTTCTCACTTGTGTTCATCCTGAGCCTGTGTAAGAGGAGGGCACAAGGACCCCCCCCAGGGTGGGTAGGCTGCGTAGAAAGGGGGATTGAGGAAGCCCCGGCTGCTGGTTCTTTGGAGGAGCTCCAGTCTTCAGCTTGCTCATCTCCTGGCTTCTGGGGCCGACTGTTCGGCTTCTGCCTGGGGCTCTTCAGCCTTCTGGTGTAGACTTCAGACTTCCATCACAGATGCATCAGCCTCCTGATATGGACTTGCATGGATGCTGCAGTGAGCTCCGGGCCTTGGGCTGCACCTTCAGCTTCTGCCCTCTGTGCTGCAGAAGCCAGTCTTGCAGTTTCTCCCATGTGTGTGTGTCTTGGGTTATCTGCTCTCCCATGAAACCCTGACTGACGCCCTCTCCTGCACCGTGCTCCCAAGGTCGACTGCCAACCTCTAACACACGGTGGGTACCAAGTGATGAAGTGAAAAGAATATTACATTAGTAGATTCACTTCCACCCTGATTCGGGTGGGTGCCTACTGTCTTCTCACATTTCAATAAATTTCCAGACATTGTGGGGTTTTTATTCTGAATTAGTCAACTTGTGTCCCTTGCTAGCTGTCTGTTGACATTTAAGAAAAGCTACATCTCTCAAAATAAAAATGATGTGATTTTGAGGTAAAATTATATAGGTTAGCGAATAAACCATTAAAAAGATAACCGTGCTTTTGTGAGTGTGATGGTTTTGCTGATAAAACTGTTTATTTTTCAATGTAATTTAAACATTATTGCTTAAAATGGCCAAGGGCATTTCCAGGAAAGGCTCAAGGAGTTTCTGCCCTAAGACACTGATCTGGTTTCCAGATCCCTTAACTTTCCGATCCTGTAAAGGTCAGAACACAGTTCCCCTGCCGCTGACCCTTACTCAGCTCTGCCCAAAGCTTTATCTTTGATTTTGAATTCAGCTAGAATTCTTCTTTCCTTCCACCTGCAGTTTTATTTTCTCTCATTATTAGTTTAGTGCATCTGATAGATAATTTCAGTGATCTTGATGTAGTTTTAATTTAATTCTAAGGAACTGTAATGTAATTCTACCTGCTTAATACAAACACATTTATACTCATTTTCTAACTGTACCCAGATTTGTATTTACTCTGAGTCCCACTGAGTACAATTAGAATATAAATCACCATATACAGGACGCATACAAGTGCCTTTCATCGGGTTTATCGCTAGGAGACTGCTCTTGGATCCCTGGTTGTAGCTTGACAGCCCTACGAATAAACATAATACTTTATAGACACATATTAGACAATGCAGGGCTCATGACTTTTTCTGTAAGAAACTGATATTCAATATAAAGGAATAATAAATTAAAGGATGATTAGTTGCAAATAAAAATCAGAAGAAAGCACGAGTGACTATGTTACTATTGGACAGTATAGCACTCAAACAAGGAATACTTTTAGAGATAAACATCAGCCTAATAATAAGGGGATCAAGTTACTAAGCAGACATTAATACACTAAATACTATCGATGCCTAAGGACAGATTTTTAAACTACACGAAGCAAGAGTAATAAAAGCGGGAGAAGAAATAAACAAATGTATGGTTTCTATAATGAGAGAGCTCAACAGTCTCCAGGAAGGAAGAGAATAAATAAGTGGAATTTAGAATGTTAATGAAGAACTGAGAAACCTGTTACAAACTCGACCTAATTAGAATTCATGCCTCACATTATGGTATCGTTTCACCATAAAAAAAGAAGTAAATTACACCAAAAGAAAGAAAATAATATTTGCCACTGATGTGAATAAAATGGAAAATATAAAACAAAAAGAAAAACCAACATTTTTGCTAGAAAGACATCAATAAAATGGATAAACCTTTAACTAGACTGACCAACAAAAAGCACAGGTTGCAAGTACAGAAATGAAAAGAAGATATAACGAAATCTTAAAGATGTGAAAAGAAAAGTGAGGGCCATTACACACAATAATATCAATTGCAAATCTTCTTAGCAATTTGGAAATTTAGATTAATCAGATTAATTCACTAAAGGACACAAAGCTCAAAAACTCACTACCGAGGGGAAATTCCATTATTTCAGTGACTATTTTGTTTTATCTTTTTATCAGCACGTGTTTGAAGCACGTGACACTTTCCTTCCTGCGGGGGGGGGGTGTGGAGTGCATAAGTAGAGCGTCCCCTCCCCACCCTCCCTCCACGGTCCATCTCTTCATCTCTTTCCCACCTGAGAAATCCTTCCTACCACTTCTGTTATCTACTTTTTATTTTCTGCTTTATTTATATTTTGGCTTTCTCATGTAAGAAAAACCATCTTATATTTAGTCAAATGTGTCAGATTATTTGGCTGAACATTATGGTGCCCAGGTGCATCCGTTTTCCTACAGTGACTCGGGTTTGTCTCTCTTCCTGGCAGAGCGGAGCTCCGTTACACGTGAGCACGACATTTTTCTATCCATCTATCGATGAGCATCAATTTTAAAAGTTGAATTATAGCTGTAATCTTCCTGACAATCATAACAACAACAAATTTCAAGTGCGTCTACTTACTGATGTATATGACTAGAAATTTAAGGAAGAAATAAAAATTCTGCATAAATCTTTCTACAAATTAGAACAGTATGGAATATAGCTCAGCTTATTCAAGAAGACCCAGTTACTGTAATTCTAAACTAGATGAGAAATATTACAAAAATATAAGCTACAAAGTAATGTCCATCATGAATACAGAGGCTCTTAATCTATTAGCAAATCAAACGAAGACATATATAAAATAGGATGTTTTGTGGCAAAATGACATTTATCCTCAAAATGCAAGAACGTTTTAACATTAGAGTCAATGTAATGACTACATCCAGAAACCACAGCACTATGTTAACATGCGTAAAAGGGCCATACCTGCTCCGTCATGTAAAATTGCTATCTTTCTCACCAGTAATTTTTCTTTTCCCCTGGAGACATGATGGGATGTTCACTCAACTTTTACCAGCTCTTTGAGCTGGTTCAAAAAGACAGTAAGATCAAAACAACACAAAAAGAACAAAAATGATATCTGATTTTGTTTTCATTGTTTTTTTTAACTTTTTAAAATAAAAAATTAAAATTAAAAAAATAAAATATAAATCAGTAAGTTTGCAGGTTGGAAAAATAAATAAAAGTACCACTGTAGGGAAGGTAGCCCATCTTTCTCACTTTCACTAATGGCCAACAATGAACACCTACTGGACAAAGGTGGAAAAGTTTATTTTTCTCACTTTTATAGATGTAGTTGCTCAATCCTGGCCTCACAGAAGGGTCTGGCAGAGGACAGCCACTCATGCTATGGTGTTCAGGAACAGTGAAAGCCAGCGAAGCCGGGAGAGACAAATGCTCCAGGGACCTTGAGTTCCCTCTGACCGCCCCACCTCATGAGTGTGGAGTCACTGCTGAGTGCAGCGCAGTGATCCAGCACCCTCTGAAAGCTCCTCTTCTGAGCACAGGAGGCTTCGGGCTACATTCCAGGTCGAAATCACAATTGTATAGTGGGGGGGGCTGGGGGTATAGCTCAGTGGCATAAGCGCTTGCCTGGCAAGCGCAAGGTCCTGAGTTCGATCCCTGGTACCGGAAAAAAAAAAAAAAAAAAAAAAGAAAACAATTGTATAGTGGGAAAACTCCCACATAATTTATCAAAAAAAGAGAGGGAGAAACAGTGACTAAAACTTGGAAGTCCTGAAAGGAGGCTTTCAAGATAGATGGCCAGTGAAAAAGAAACTCAGTTTCTGCACACGAGTGATTATCAATGGACAAATTTAAACTTTAAAATATCATTTATAGTTGCTTTAGACACTCCTAAACAATAATCTGCTATAAATCTAACCAGTGTGCAAAGGATCTGGGAGCTGAAAGCTTCACAGTGGAGACAATCTTAACTTGGGAGGTGCCATGGTTTCATTTAACCGAGCCAGTCAACAAATGTCAGGTCCATAGCACATCAGTGTAATTTATGGCATAAAACAGAAACTTAACTATGCTTTATTTAGTCCATAATTTGCTAAGAAAATAACAGATGTACAACATAATCAATGATTAATGATATCCTGTTTTTCAAAGTCTGTCAAGACAGCTCTTGGCGCCATGCTAAACAGGGCATCCACAGATAGCACAGCATGTAGTGGTACTGCCTCCTTGTCTCCGGTGACAAACCTGCACAACATTTTATAGAAATAGGCAATCAAAGAGTGGAATAGGCCACAAAGATGAAAGTACAGCCAAGAAATAAAAAACATGCTGAAAGCATACTCAGAATCAAACAGAAACTGAGTAGAAATTCTGACAAGAGAAGGCCAACATTGCCACCACTTGAAACAGTGTGCACAGCCGGAAGGTCCCATGAAGAGAGCTGGTTTGCAAATGGAAAAACTGTGTTGTAATGAGAAGGATGTTGATATCCCAGAGGAAATGATACTGACAAAAAACTTTAAAGAAAGTTTCACAGACGTTTATATGGCTGACGGGCTGTCAGAACTTTTTTGAGACGTGGGTAGACTGGATATGTGTAGGTGCATAAAAGTAAACATGAGAATTGCAGTTCTCTAAGACAGCAATAATAACCTTCACCTCGGAAGGATTACTTACTTTTCTGCATCTCTCACATTATTTTGAACTTATTTTAAGTGGTTATCAAGTAAGATGACAATAACTGCTTCTTGTTTGTTTTTGCTTTTTCAGCAAATACAATGCTCAAGGAAGTGTTTTTATTATATTTTAATAACTACTTCAAAATCAGACTTCCAAACCATCAAAGGTAGCTGAATTTGATCAAATCTTCTGACAGTATTTTTATAAATTAACTTCTTTCCTTTCATAGTTTAAACCATTAGAACCATGAAAAATTTGCAAACTGGAGCAAAAAATGTAAGAAAGCTTACATTATTATTATTATCATTATTATTTTGTGAGTTTTTTTGAGACAGGTCTCACTGTGTAGTTCAGAATGGTTTTGAGCTCATTATTCAATTCAAGCTGGTCTTGAATTTGTGGAAATCCTCCTGCCCCAGCCTCCAAGGTGTGGGTTCTGGGATTGTAGGAAAGCTTCTTATGGAAGGAACAAACCTGGAAATATCATTCAGCCTTATTTTTCCTCTTCATTATTACAAGTTTCACAATTCCATAATGTTTTATCTTAAGCGAAATCAAACTGAAGAAAATTCCAGGAGTAGTTCTTTTTAAGTGTTAAATTCTCAGTGCCCTCCTCTGTGAGGAGGAGCCTCAATGGTTTCCATAAATCTCACCAAAGTTTTGGTTCCAGTGTTCAGATAAATATTATTAGGTATATTCTGTTTGATACACACACATCCCCGTTTATAGCAGCACGATTCATAACAGGTAAATCTTGGAAATGGCCTACATGTCCACCAGCACATGAACAGATAAAGGAAATGGTGCAGACACATAGTAGAATGGAATGGAAGGAGACACTTGGGTCGTGTGTAGGAAAATAGATATGTCTTGAGTCCATAATATGTGAAATAAACTAAATACACAAGCTTAAATATCATGGGGCTTTTCCTATATGAAGCACCCCAAAGTAAATAAAGAGAAAAATAAAAGGCTAATGATTGGAAGTAGGGAGCCGGAAGTTTTGCAGGTGGGAAGGGACCACAAGACAGGGAGGTGACAGGGAAGGACGGATAAAGCACGGAAGCGCGCTGTGCACACAGAACAAGCTCCTACGCGGAATGCGATCGTTACATACTAGGAACAGAGGAATGAGATCGTTACGTACTATGAACACGTGCTGACAGAAAGATGAAATAAGAAAGCAGAGAAGAAAAGATATATTCTCTGGTTGTTTCAATAAGTCATTCATAAAAACTATTTCAATTTCTTTATAAACTTTGAGATTCATCAGATAAACATTCTCATAACAACTTCTGCCTCGAATTATTTTCCAGTCACCAATGAAAATGTATGCAGGAAAATTGCAACGTGCAGTTCTGAAAAATGACCAAGGTTATCAAAGCTCATCGTCATCACTATCACCCGAAGTTCTTTTCTCTTATCATTATATGACTGACCTTGAGCAAAGCACATCAGAAATTTTCAGTCGCTCAGTTGTTACGTAAAGGACGTACACAGGTGCTATTGTTTTCCCCAGTTTACAGAAGATAAAGCAAAGGCAACGAGAAATTGGTTTAAGTATAGCCCAGCGGTACCTCCTTGGCCAAGGCTGAGACACAAGCGCTTGGAACCCACAGGTCCTGCTCTCATCCCTGTGCCAGACTGATTTAGAACGAGTTCTGAGAGGAAGTCCAGTTCAGTTAAAACTATTCTTCTCTGGCAGTAACAACAATATGTGATCTCAAATAAGTGACCACTCTTGGCCAGGTTTCATTTTCTGTGAAAGTTAAGGTCAAACAGTACCATTATTGATAGCTTTTATGGTTATTTTTTATTTCTACATGACTTTATTTACTTTGACTGGATTGAAAGCTTTTTACGAGCGGGTCATCTTGGACAAGCCTGTTCCACTTTATTTTGCAAGCAAGTTGTTAAACAATGAATTTTTTTTTTCCTTAAAACCAAAAGGTATAGGAAGTATCTGAAACCTGGAAGTTCTTTCTTTATTCTGTGATGAAATTACGTGGTTGACTTTGTAGAATAACAAAATCAATCAGACTCTGCCTCAACACTGTCCTCTCTGCCCCCTTGTCATTATGATTAGAAAAATCTTTAGGCTACTTTCACAATACATATGCACACAAATGCTGAAAATCCACATGCATATGAAAAAAACAGTAATGTATATTAAAGGCATAGAAATTAAGTTAGCTTGGAAGATATTTATAGTTCAGAGAACAAAATCAATAGAAACATTAATTTTTCTGCTGATTAAGTCTTCTCAGTGATAGAATCCACTACTAAATGAGAGTGCCATTAATAGAGGTGAAGTTATAATATATGACTCTAAAGGTGCTCTAGGGAGTGTTGTGTATTTATCTATTAAATCATGTTAATTATCAAAAATGCATAGATAAAACCAATGTTACCTTTGTACAACTTAGGAAGATGTATCTGCCTTTCTGCCTTGTTTAAGTGACTTTCAATCATGTTGCTTGAATTAATAAACAGAAAGTAGTTAATGTATTTCTCCCTTACACCCCATTGGTCAAGAACTTTTGCCCAAGGCACATGTTGTATGACCATGCATGACATCCTAATAAAATAAGGAGTAGAGTGTTACTTTGTCCTCACCATTGAATGTTTAGTTTTTCAGTAATTTCAAGAGTGAAGAGAGTAGAAGCAAATGTGTATTCATCTGAGACAGAGACCAAGTCTGATGCAGAGGAGGCATGGAAGGCTCAGTTAGGTCTTGGCAATCAGTTTCGTAAAGGGAGCCAAAGTCAGACACAGCCAAGACATGAGTCCTCTATAACTCTAGAAAAGACTTGTACAATGTTAGTGCAGAAACACCTCTTGGAAACGACTTTGTGCAATTTTTTGTCACATGGGAGGAAAAAAATTGCACCTAAATATGTTTAAAGACTTTCCTATGGTTACTTTCACAATACTTATGCACGCTAAGACTTTCAAATATGTTACTAAATCTTTGCAAGCTATTGACCAAAATCTCCATGTATTGTAGAGAAATCATGAGATATAAACTACAGACATACAAGGAAGTTTATTTAGCATGTAGATCCACTTCCTTTTGTGACAGAAGAATTTTGGGTAGGGTTCTATTTGGTAAGCAAAAGATAATACAAATGTAACAATAGTTTCATGTATAGATTTAATTAATTCAGTAAGTTTATAATCAGTAGTAACTGGCTCATCCCATTTGAGTTTAATGCTATACATACCATTTTAAGATGTAAACCACAACATCTGCAAACTAGTCAGGTTGATTATAGAGAGAATCCTGGACTTATAATTATTCAGTTTATAATTTTTTGACATTGCAATAGTGTGAAAATAAATAGTAGAAACTGTAATTCAGATTCTGAATTTTTATGTGTTCCAGGGTTAACAACCTGCTGTAAGATACACTCCCATAGTATTGGCTTATGCATACTTTTACCATATTTAGCTTTCCAAAATCTATAATTGATTAAGTGACATAGTGGTACTCTGATTCATGTACTTACTTATTTCCATGACTCTGGAGAGGGTGGTTGTGCTCATGTTCCTTCGGGGAGCATGGTTGCATTTGTATTCACCACATGATGTGGAGTTCACAAAAGGAAGCAAAATTTTGTCAAATGCTTCTGTTCGTGAATTGAATTGTTGGCCAACAGAAGCGTACATGAACTGAGGCAATACAGCACTGTATTTGAAAATTACAACATAATTTAAGTGGCCCCATTGTCAGCTATTAGGAGCAGAATCTGAGCAATAGCAAGCTTCATCGTTTGACTTTCCACGCAGGTATAATCTCCCGCTCTTCCTCTGGGTTTCCTTTTTCCTGCAGCAGAAGACGCTGCCAGTCTCGCTGACTGCTCCATTCTGGCTTTTTCCTTCATCGGTGGGACTGTCACGGAGAGCATCACAACTCTATGTAACCGTCATCAATAGACAAAGGCCAGGGCAGCAACGTAAGCATCAGTATAAAGCTGTCATTTCTGTGAGATGGCAAGCTGGCTTTGATGTTTGCAAGGTGCTTAGATTTAAAAATACTAAAAGAAAAAGACAATCAAGATACTGCAAACCACTGTGTCATCCACAAAGTGCTGTGCGTATGTAAATACTATGAAAATCAAAATGACATGATAAAGTAATGAAAAAGAGGGAGAAGCTTGTCTCTTACACGAACCGTCTCCCAAATGATAAGGAGAAACACCAGTGTAATGATTGAATTATAAGAGAACATTTTAAGAGGTAAAATGATCATTGCAAACATTACAATCTCGACAACACACATCAAACTATAAAACCAGTCAATAATATTGACTTTGAATTCATAACATGGCATAGAGCCACTGGGATCAACTAAGAGAGACTGTAGTTATTAATAATTGCTTGTCATTATATAGCATATTACAGCTTCTACAGCAATTAATATTTTTCTCCTGTCACATTCTCATCTGATATATTTTAAAAATGTAAATTATGAGAGCTACATTTTAGGCCTAAAGTTCTGTCACTAAAGAGAGCGCTGGAGCCCAACAATGACATGTTCCAACTCTTAGCCCAAAATGTGCAGAGTACACCTAATCAGGTAACTAAACGTTTCCTGTTCATCTTCACCCAATGCATTACTAGACTCATCCCTGATAGGAGAAGCGATTGGGAAAATCTCGGCATTATAAGGTGCTCTGCACACGCTGCCTTGTCATCTGTCATGGAATTCTGGCCCTCTCTAATCAGTGCTTGCTGATTAGATAAAAATTTGGAAGAGTCTTGTCTCTCAGCTAGAAAAAAAATGTACGAGAAACTGGGAATCTTGAATAATTCTTACACAAGTAAATTCTTTGTATCTAGTAGTAGAAATGTGAAGACACAAACTTTTTCCCATGTTTGGGTAGACATAAATTTGAACTGGAGTTGAGACTGCCACGTTTATACGTGTCATTTTTTACCAAGTAGAAATATGCAGATGCATTCAGCTGAGCACAATGCAAAGTACAAATCATTAGATCCTATGAAGTGCTCCTTACTGATTCTCACACATCTCTCTCTAGTAAGCTGATGAACAGTACACATCATAACAGCAGTTTTTATTTAACAAGGGCAAGAATGAGTGAAGCAGTTTGCATCATCTGTGTCTGATTTCCAAACTAAACTCAAAAATAATTTGAAATCACAAAACTCTTCCATTAACTTTTTAAAATGAAATACTTATACTTGCACTGAAACTCTTCCTGTCATTCTTTAAAACTCTTTAATTAACTATAATTTTCGAGAAACTACATTTCTGGGATATGTAGTTCTTAGTCTTTTACACATTCTCCAGGGCCACCGTACTGTGACTTACTGACAGGAGGTTTCCCAAAGACACTAAAGGGATCAAATTGAGCATAGGAATGAGAGGATTCCAAAGGTCGAGCAAGCATAACGTATTGAGAGCAGCAACACTCTGTCCACTGTACTGAAATAAAACCTGGAGCAGGGCAGAAGCGGGGAAGCCTCGCAGGGGAAGGATTAATGTCAGTTTATGAATTTTAGTGTATGGATGGGTATTAACAGGCAACATTTTGGAAAAGAAATCTCCTTAAAACTGACATTTAGCATGTGCTGCTTTTTCAACTATTGTATGTCTGTTGCATTAAGAGAAGAAACACTTATGTGTAATTCATCAGTGTATAAAAGACAAACCGAGGTGGTTTGTTTGGTAGCTTTGTTACCTTATGTAAATATTACCTCATATAAAAGTCTTCTATAAAATGTTTACAAATGTAGCAGGATTGGAGACTGCTGATACGGAGATAAAATATTGTTATTATAGTGTGGAAGGAACAACTCAATCACATACATGAAAATACTAGTTTCTCAGAGTCCTGCAAGGGGCTCTTAACTTCCAAAAGGCATTTTTAAAAAATCACCCTATGACTCATCTTTGTATTTAAAAGACTAACTTCAAATGGTATTTGTTATGACAGCAATGCTGAGCTCTAGGAAAATGAGAGATAAGAAAGCAAACACATCATATCATCTTAGACCTGATCCCAAGAAAAAAGTGTGAACATGTTTTTTAATGTCCTTATCAGTTGTCTATTGAGCTTTCCAACGTTGAAAGACCCACTTGTCAGCAGATGCGTGTCTGGTTATTCACTTCTTTTTAGGTACATGAAAGCATTTGCCTGGAAGCAGATTCTTGAAGTGTAAGAGACACCTGCGTACTGATGGATATGGAGGCAGGATGATGCCACCAAAGAAGTAACTGATTTTTATTAAGAAGAAATAGAATGTTCTTTAAAGGTAAAATACAAAAACTGTTTGTGCCAAAAAGTGAATAATGTCTTATAAGGTAAAATAGAAGTTAATAATGTGATGAATTATAGCAGCAATAGCCAAAGAAAGATAGAATACTTTAAAATCAAACTTCAAAAATACATTAAGAGAGGAGCAGTGCCCATGACTACAACCCAAGCATTCTGGGAGGCTGAGACAGGAAGACTGAAAATTTGATCCCTGCCATGGCAATTTACTAATTTAGAGTGTGTCTCAAAATAAATAACTTAAGTTCTGGGGATATAGAACAGTACAGCTTCCCTGAGTTCAACCCTCAGTGCTGCCGAAAACATAAGTTCATGAATACATTGGTATAATTTTTTTATTTTAAAGATAAAAGAATGAAAACATCTTAACAAACACATACACTTAGAAAATTACACAAAAACAACACAAGCAACACAGAATCTCAAACAAGGTGGTAGGAATTTAACAATGGTTGTTGTATTACATATTGATACCCACAATCTGGATACTTAAATAAACAAATAGAGACATGTAAGATCGATCATACACTTAAGCATGAACTGTTCATTTCAGTAGAGCCATCAAAGTCAATAGTTAACTATGCGAGCTCTCCTGTGGATACAGATATATTTTTCCTCCTTCTTTCTTTTCCCTCTCCCCACTTCTTTCCTTCTAAAAAGTATGAAATACTACAAAATTTATCTGAATGTAAAGGAAAAGAAACAAATAAAATGTAAGTAACTACTGACATAATTCTAGACGGGAAAGAGTGTACTGTTTGAATGAATATTTTGAGGACAAAGCAAATCTCTTTTCATAAAGCTGGTGTGTTTATGTAATATATTCACCTGTTGAGGTCACTGGAGTATTTTTAGATACAGAACATCTCACCTCAGCTTTTAGAGGAAACATCCTCCCCATTGAAAATTAATAAACTTGAATGTTCTTTTAGGGTAAAAAGGAAAACAAAACCCTCCTAGGCTCACTCTTCTGGTATTTCAGCTATTAGAAACATCCCATTCTTTCAAAATTTCTTTATGCATGCTTGCTTTCTGCAATGAATATCTCTCTCCAAATTCTTTGTCATACAAATGTATTTACTAAGGACACTGATAAATTTCTCTATGATGTCAACAAGCTCCAGGAAAAGAAATAATTAAAGCCTTGGTAACTTCTCTTGGAAGTCCGATGTAATTAAAACTGTTTTTATTTATTAGGATAGTGCTAATTGAAGTCCACTGGAAAAAAATCATTAAGGGCCTCTTACGAAATGAGGAGCTTTCATCTAATGATCTAGACATAGCAGCAAGGTCTTGGGTTCTGTGGAGAAGTAATTAGCTCTATAATGTCATAGTGAAGTTAGAAATTGCCCTGGACCAATCCACCTGCCATGGCATTGGGTTCCTGGGAAAACGCACGGCACATGTGAAGTAAAGGAGCTGAAACACTGGAAAATTGTTCAGAAAACTTATGCCATTTTAAACCAATTGGAAGTGACCATCACATTTTACTGATATTTGCATATCTACTTCTACTGAACTCTAAGATGCCATTAGTTCTACTTCTTTCTGACAAAGAAATTTATTAATACATTTGTTTAAGCATATTGTTTAGAATATTATTTACTTACACAACTCAATAGCTTCGTGAATTTTCATGTGTGAAGCTACATCACTCAAGTGGTAGGAATGACAGCTGTATTTCTCCTAGACCATGTTTTTATCTTATATTTTTTCTAAATGATCTATATTTCTTTTTCACTGTGTCTCTTGAAAAACTTAAAATTAAATTTCTGGGCACCAAACTGAATGTTTTGAAAATCGTAATGTCTATTATTTTTATTCTTTTCCCACTTTTAATTGAGTATATGCTGTTCACTGGGGGATTCATGTACCTTTGAGAGAGCCTTAACCCTTTTCTGTATTTCTGGTCAAATATTGCGATCAGGCACTAGCATTATTCTCTGCTATTTCTGATATTTCATAAAATTGATGATAAAAGAATAAAAAGATAACTTCTACAGAGTCCTGGTTTATTGTCCTCTGTGATCAATTTACTAGAATTGGGAGGGGTAGAGGGATAAATGCATGCATTCAGCTTGCTCTGTTTACATAGAAGTCAACACAGTTTAAAAGTAATAAGTTGTAATTTTTTGAAAAAGCCTTAATAATGATGAAGAAATCTCAGTTTGGAAGGGCACTCTCAAGTAATAGGAGTGGTTTTGGCAACTGTTTGTTTCCTAGGTGAGGAGTAATCTTCTGTAAACTTAAATATATATTGCCTCCAATCATCGCAGCAGTGCTCTACAGATAATGTCCTTTTTCTTATTGGTGTTTGCTTGTTACTAAAGGTGTTGTTTATGCAAACATTCTTCATATGGAACAGTGCACAGTCACGGATACTGGTGTATGGGTCAGAACCCCCAGGTTACCCTCAGACCTTCTGCTCTCTTGTCTTCCCTGGACATACTGCCACTCCCAAGAAGAACATTAAAGGAGTAACCCAGTATTAACTGCAATGTTCCAGATGCATGTTCAGCTATTTTAGCTGGCACTTTTTCCAGTAATCTCTATACAATTTCCCCTAACCATGAAAAGAGATCCTTTTAAATTCAGATCAGTTCTCTGGAACCAACATTCACCTACTGAGTAAAAGATGCTCAGATAGGATATGCCTTATCAAGTTGTTCTTAAGTAAAATAATTTTAACTGTCATTCCTTTGTTAGGACCCAGCTTTAATGTTGCTGTTCCTACTTTTCCCTTTAATTCTGCGACGGCTGACAGAAAAGGTGTATCACATTTCCCATAGACTAGGGAAAGAGTGAGAGGGAGAGAGAACAAAAACCCACCAAATGCTCCCACATGACTAAGCAGTGCACATGCACACAGATGACTGTACAGGAAAACTGGCTGTCCCGGAGGCTGTGTGAGAATAGAATTACCCAACTGGTACTCTGGGTTGTGATTTTCACAATTCAGACATTAGTAAATGTACATTTTCCACTTCACAAACTTAAGAGTCCTGTTTCAGCACCTACCTGCATTGGAAACAATGTGTGCTTATGTGAACTTGTATGACCAATAACTTTTCTCTTAATGCTTAAGTATGCAAGAAATTATTTTTTCAAAAACTAAATTTATTTCAAAAATTTTCTCCATAACTAATGTGCAATAAAATTTCCAGGTAAAGTAGATATTGGTAAAAAGAATGCACCTGTTCGTGCTAGTTTAGAATTAATATTCCAAGGAAGATGGAGCATCCACCACCTCTAATTTCATTCAAATTCTGGTAGAAACTCTAAGTGCTCTATCAGTATCTCAGGGAGAGCATTGCTATGGTTATAGCCTTTGAAATTCGATATAAAATGTTCTCAAACTTTGAAGTCTGGTGGATCTGGGGTCTAGAGGCCTAAGATGCACCCTTGCCAGGCTCACCTCTCCCGCCTAGAACAAGGAAGGAAGAGGCATCAGAACAGAAGACCAGGGCAAAGCAAGGGTCCTTCTATTATACGTATTGCAGGAAGAAGTGGTAAAGAGGCACGCTGGAAGAGAGGCAGGGCCTGGCACTGGGACGTTGTTGAATCTGGGCTGAGATCGTGTTCTGTGGGGTGGGGCCCTGGCTCCAGGTCCAGTTGCTAAGGGAGTAGGTTTGGGGGGCTAAAAGCGGAATTTTGAGGGGAGAAGTAATTTTCTTAAAGAGGGGCTTATGTGGGACACAGTAACCACACAGAAGCGGGGGTCAAAACCAAGACTGGCAGCTCAGTGTGCCTACAAAGAAGCAGGTGACCAAAGCACAGGTGGTGTTTGCTGAGATGTGGGGGCCCCATTGCCCATTCTAACCCTGCTTGAGGGTCCCAACAGTCCCTGCAAAAGTACAAAAAAGATAAAAGTATGTGCTGAGTGTTACAGGTTGAAATCCTAAGATTCCTATATAAAATCAACCTCCACTACCTCAAACATCACTATGTTAGGAGAGAAATTATTTAAGCAAGAAGTTAAGGTAAAATGAGGTCATACAGGTAAATCCTACTCAAAAGATGGACACGTAGGTCATATAGACATGTTCCAATGCAGTACGACTGGTGTCTTATTAGAAGACATTAAGTCACAAACATACTTCTCTCCAAAGAGATGTGGAGACATGTGAGTAAATGGCTCTCCGTAAGCAAAGGAGACCAACCTCATTGACTCCTATGTCTACAACTTCTAGTTTCATAACTGTGAGAAGTTTAATGTCTTTGTTTATGACACTCAACCTGTAGCAATTTGTTACTGCCACCTTGCCACTGGTTGGGACACTGACCAGAGACTAGGTTTACATTTATAGACACATGAATTAATATGCAGGACACTCAATGGTGTTGAAAGGAGAAAATGAAATTCACATTGATTTCTTTATTTCATATACTTTACTTTCCAAATCTGCAGAGATTCCCAAGAATGAATTCACTAGTTTTTCTAAATTAGTTATAAAATGCTCAGTATATTCTTCCATGTAGAATTAGGGGATCAGCAGAGATCTGGAGTTAGTCTGTGTTTACCCTTTGATGGAGGCCAGAGGGAACACACTTTCCGATCTACCCACAGGACAGCAGTTGTCTGTAATTGGTCATGAACATGACTGGCTGCCATGCTCAGGCATACCTCATTCTGCAGCACTGGTTTCTTCCAGACCACATCAAGTCGGCATCTAGCAACTTCAAACTGACCACGTCTGGGACACAATCTTTTATTCTGTTAAGTATTCTGGCTCTTTGAATTTTAAAACTGAAGTGAAGATAAAAGAAAACAAAAAAGCAGTTGTCTTTGAAAATATTGGTTCCTTTGCAGAGTCAATATGCAGAGAGCAGATTAATCAAAGGTTTTTTTGGTACGTGACTCTGGCCACATGTCCTTGGGGAATATATCTAATTTACAATGTCATGAATTAATTTCAGAAATGCTAAGTTGACCTGGAAGTATTTATTGCATGGATATCATTGTGAACATCCCATTAGATAATGTGTGTAAAGCTTTTGCAGTGGTGATATCATTAACAGCACTTTTAAAATTAATATTTTGTGTGTTTGAGGGTTCAGTAAGGTAACAGATGCCTCCTCAGTGCACAATGGGGACTGTGCACACACTACCTTAGCTTCCTTTCCTAGCACAGGGTGTCTATGTTTTCATTCAGAGAAAGAGTAAGGGAGGGAAAGGGGATGTAGGGAGATTGGAAAAGACTACTGAATTTTCACATAGATTCAAATAATTTTTTTTGCATAAGAACAGTTACTTCACCTGTCTGCCCCTGAATTTTGAATTGATTCTTTTCCTTCTTAATTTTGTTTCTTTTCTCACCTTTAGGTAATATAATCAAGTCAATTCTGTGTGACTAGTTTTTTAGTTTTTATTTAAGGAAAGTTGGTCAACCATTTAAAGACCATTACAGTAAAAATATATGTGTAATTTCTGTTTTATTATTAAGGGTCCTTCCTTCTCTACAGATTTAAATATTTGAAATTCATATGCATATACACTCCATAAACACTACACACTCTCCTTGTGTAGTTGCCATGTTTCTGTATACCCCTGGTGTGGCTAAGCTTTCTTCCCTCCCTTGAACATTTTTGTTCTCTAATTGGAGAGATATTTTTCTTTGTTTATCTGTTTTCAAATAAACCAGAAATCTCACTGTGTATGACTTGAAAATTTCTTTCAAGTCAATATGTCAATAAGACATAAGCTGAAAGTATTTTCCTTGTGTTACAAGATATGACTTTGATTTACCAGATGAAAATATGTATGTCACACTCAGTCAGGAGTCTTTCATACTTAGTTGCCTTGATGTCTGGTTAGTCTTAACATTAACATTAGAAAGCTGAGGGTAGCTTTTTCCATGAGTCTAACACAGGACTGAGAGAACTCAAAAAAGATTCCACTGTGAATCCAAAACTTCTCCAGGTAAAGGGCAGATTTCATTGATTTCAAAGGTCACTGTTCAAACTTGTTATCAATACTAGAGTTTTCTCCATTTTAAAGTTCCAGTTAGCTGAGCAGCAAGCAGTAAACTGGAACAAATTTCTCATCTAGATACTGCTGTTTTTCTGCCTTATCATGTACTGTGCTTAGGCAGGTTGCTAATGAGGAAGTTTCACGACTGTAAGTTCAAAACGATTTGAGAAAATGACAGCTATTCATCAAATTCAAAGCAGGATATAAAAATAGCTCCTACCTAGCTTTTACATTGCAAAATAAAATTCTCTACTTAGAATATGGAGGATTCCTACCTTTCAGATATAAAAATATAGAGTTCTCAATTTCTTCAAGAGTTGCCCATGGTTATAAAGAGCTAGTTCTGTTTGCAATTCTGATAAAATGAAACTCATGTAAATGTACATATATATATAATATGGTAAAAATATCTTCAGTAAGTGCTTACCTGTATTCAGTATAATTGTTATTATGCACTTGAATGTAACTGGCTACAATACAACTATGCAATAGATACCCAGTTACTGCTGTTTAATGTGTGTGTGTGTGTGTGTGTGTGTGTGTGTGTGTGTGTGTGTGTTGAACCAAAAGGATGTGTTACTTGGAACACTGAAGCAGTCTCCTTGTAGCTTTTGTTTCACTCAAAGAGTTATCTGTCCTGCTTAGTTGATGTTTACTCAGAACTTAAAAAACAAGCTCAAATCACAGGGCATCCAGAACATTTCTGAGGAAACGTTACTGAACTTTCTATTACATTAAATTGTGTTGAAATGTATTCCTTCAGATGTGATCACACTGTAGAAGAAAATTAGCCCCCAAATTATCCTCAAGGATGCTTGTTTGAGTAGCACAGAACGTGTCAATAATACATATCCTCTCACTGCTACTGTGTGTTGCATGAAGTCTTAATGTTGAAGTGTTTGACTCTTCGAGTGTCTCCAACATCTGTTATGATTTTCCTACATTCTAGGATACAAAATAGTCCTGTGGGAAGCAGTCTTTCTGGGGGAGGTTTTGTCTATAAGTGGTAAATACTTTGAATTTTAGGACAATAGGAAAAAGATAGATGATAATTTCAAATTATGAACTGGTGCCATTAAACTTGAATTGTTCATTGTGTCGCCTGGAACATGACTGAGTGGCTACTCTTCCTTAATTGCTTTAATACTTGACTTTTTTTGATAAAACTGGTCATTTTGGTGCCTTTTTCCCATCATTAAAAATTTCATAATATTCAACTAAAGCATCTAAGATTAATCAAAAATATAGTACCAAATACTATGTGTTATGAAGTATTTCATCCTTGTAACAAAACCTGAGGGAAGATTATTACTGCTCCTACTTATGAGGCTTCTGTTTCTGTGATCTGACAGGTCCGTTGCTTTTAGGTACTGCATATTCAGTTGTGTATAAGATATTAAAGTTAATTTCAGATTAGAAGGATACTTGAACCTAAATGTAGTAGAACTTGAGAAACAATTCCAAAGATAACTGATAATTAGTATTTCTTTTTCTACTGCTGGAGAATGTTTCAGTAAAAGCTATAAATAGAATGAAATAAAATTTCAGAAAGTGTAACACTGGAAACATAATAAAAGTTCTATCTTCCAGGCATGGTTATACATGCATGTTATCTCAGCATTTGGAAAGCTGAGGCAGGAAGATTGCTGTCAGTTCAACACTGCTGAACTTCATAGCAAGATTCTGCCTCTCAATAACTAGATAAAACACAGGCTTTATCACCTAGATGACTTTATGTTCTTTCTGAAAAAAGAGCAGTATTTTTCTTCCTGCAGTCTAACCAGTGGGAAGAGCAGGGTTAATAGATTTGGCCACTTTTTCCTGTTGAGTGGCAGCAGTCCTGTGACTTAACCTGACACTGGTCCTTTCCTGCCTCGCAGAGGAAGGGCATTAGCATCGGGATTCTGCTCTTCTGAGTAGTTTCTGGGTAGGACTGGGGAGTGTGGGTGCTCATGCCGCCTGTTAGAGATAAGCGCTTAATAACCAAAGTAGTTACTTTGCATTGATCTAGCTGGTGCTGAACCCAAGATTAAAGCCCAGTTTAGTTCATTTCATTTCTGTGTCCAGTTGCCTCAGGAAAGTGAGTAATCAGGCAATAGCCTTCACACAGAACTCATTTATAGCCATTCTGCATAGTGTTGGAATAACATCACATTATCGTGAGGATGTCTTTTCAAGTTTCATTTGGGACTTTTAACATTAAGAAATTCACTCTGTAATTAAAACCATAAAATGCATGCATTTATGACTTTTAACAGGTCGTTAAAATACACATAAATACCACACTTACAAAATGCTGAGTGGTAGAGACTTTTCTTAGAGTCATAGGTTTTTCTAAAGCTTATTTAAAAATTTGCACTTGCTCTGCCCGTCTTTGCTGTACACTCCAGCACAGAGCAGGTCTTCATTCCACTGTCAGATCCCTGCACAAAGGTTCTTTCTTTATCTCTTCCTGGCACTTGTTCCTATCTGAAATTATTTTTCTGTTGTTCTCCCTGCAAGAATGGAAACACCTAGTTCAGAAATGTTTACTTTTTCAAATAGTAACTGCAACACTAAATGGATGAATCTATAAATGGATGAACCAATAAATGAATGCATATCGAGGAGGAAAGCCACACACATGGAGTTTCCTAGTAAATTGCTTTTGACAGATTTTGGGTTTGTGTGAAGGCACAAAGTAGAATACTGAGCAATAGCCAGTGTCTACCAGCCCTGGTCTCAAAGTTGGAACCCTGGAAAAGCAGTCTCAAGCTTGCTATTTTCTATATGGATTTAGAAAATTCATGTACCTGGCCTTTTCCAGAGCATCAAGCCTAAAAACAAGTAGAACCTTTCTTGAGTTAATGACTGGACCATTACAGAGATGTCTTTTCTTTTGTGTTCAGTTCTGCACTTCCCTCTCTTCCTCTGGGGAATTTCACCACAGCCAGCTGTGGACTTGGCTGGCACCATTTTGCATTTGGCCAGTGTTGGTTGCCCAGGAAACACATTGCTATTTCAAAACCATCTCAAAACTGAATTGGGAATATATAAATTCTGTATCTTTCCAGCTTTCACCCTGCCTCCATCATAAGGAAATCCTAAACCTCATAGAAATTATTTTGGGGTTAGTAGGTTCAAGTTTGGAGAAAGCTAGACATCTCTTTTTTAATGCATGGATGTCTACATTACATCTGTGAAGACTTTGTTTGCAATAGTTTTTCCTTAAAAATGAAGCAAAATTGACAGACCTTTAAAAACAAAATAGTAATCAAAATGCTGTGTGAAATATTTGTGTATTTTTTCTTTCTCTTCTGGCACTGCCGATGCCTACATGACAAAGTTGGGGAGTGAGACAGTACACCCCTAGACTGTAGGCCACGCCAAGCACCGGTCACTGTACCAGTTCACTTGTCACTTTTACCCTTGGTGACATACACTTTACTTCTCATTGCTTGTCTTTCCTCTCCAGCTCATACCCTGATTGCTTTCCCAGTTAGGTGTTCATTTAAAACATCAGTTTTGGTTGACTAACACGACCTACACTGTGGGCTTATCTTTGGACATTTGCTATTGAAGAAAAATTCTTGAATTTATGCTTAAATCTAGTTGAGTAAAAAGTTAATTGCAGTATTTTGTCAGTTCTGAGATGCTTGTGATCGGGAGGCGAAGGCCATGAAGGGTATGTCCTGATTGCAAATGTTCGTGGAACTCTGCGCACTTCACACAAGAGTTGTGCAGAGACTTTACCTACGAAACTTGCCTTACCCTGTCACAACTTCTCTCTCATGCTTATATCCATTATTGTCTTTCCCTGTCCATTTTACAATCAGGCAGCTGAAGCTTAAAGTTTTTTCCTTATGATTTTTTCCACATCACTGAAAGAAAATAATTTCTCATTGAGGGTCACATCATTTCCTGATCCCTCAGTGTAGCCATATGTTCTGCTTTTCCTGAGGCAGTCCAGGTTTACGTATGATGTCTGGGAACCATCACATTAACATCTATTCAGTGTACCCACCTTATCTTTTATGTTGAAATATCAACTATTTATATATCTCTCTGTTGTCACCCATTCACAGCTTCTCTTCTCAATTCGGCATTAAAGTTATCAATATTCTGCTTCAAATCAACTCCATATTAATACTTTAAAACCCTCCCCTCAAAGCTTTGTCACCCTTAACTCCAGATTTGTTACAGAACCTTCAGATCCACGACCCTTTATCCAGGTGCCTCCGTCTCTCAGGAAATAGTCCTATTCCCCATTCCTGTTCGCCAACAAATTTTCCTACTTTACCTCCAAAAAATATGCATGCATTTACTTATTTATTATATTCCCAGATACACAAACCTTGAAGCACAAGTGCAAACTATTTTCCCTATTTTTACATGCAGGTAGATGAGGAACAGCACTGCAGAATTCAGTTTACTATTGTTAATCCCACTTTGGCCACAGCCCATTCTCTGACGGCCATCTGCGGTCATCATTGATCACCCGTGGTTCACACTATTCCCAGGAATGCTCCCAAATGCTGCTGCATTTCTGCTGGTGTGAATCCTGCTTCATTTTCACCATTCGTAGATTGCTCACAGCAAATACTCACTTGTTGTGAGTATTTTTAGAAAAAATTGAGGTATCAGATTTCATCTGTTTTAATCCTACTTGCAAAATAATTTCCCTTTATGCTCACCCTCCTGTCATTCTCTGGAGAACTTGCTGAGATATTGTCTTAGCTACTTTTCTCACTTTGCTGAGACGGAATACCAGACACTCAAAGTTAAAAGAGGAAGACTTTGTTTCAGCTCATAGTTTGTAGAGGTTTCAGTGCACAGTTGGCTGGCTCCATGACCAGGTGAAACGGAAGAGGGGCACCACGGAGGAAAAACAGTTGGTGGCAGGCAGAAGCTGGCAAAGACCAGCAGCCGCACTGGCCTTCTTTCTGCCCCTTCTATTTTATCCCTCCAGGGTGGGGCATTCTTATCCTACAAGACTGTGCCACACCCGTCAGTGACTGTTGTAGTAGTCACACATCCTTAGTCCCAGCATCACACACTTGAGATCCAGCCACCTCTGAAAAGCCCCACCTGTGATCGCATGAGGCATTGGGGGACATTTAGACACAAGGCACAACAGATACCATACTTGATGCTTGAGATTATTCTTCCATAGTGATTTGGATGCTGAAATTCTGTAATACTGTATTCTGTCATGCTATTCTTCATATAGAGAATTTCTCCTGTGCTATAAATCTTCCTCAGTAGAAGAAAAAAAGCAAAGAAACAAAGCCATATACCTGTGGATCATATCAGCGACAACAGTAAATGAAAAATTTTTCTGCGTGCATGGTTCTGAAGCTTTATTGGCCACTTCAAGAAGCGAGTGTAAGCCAGCGTGCTCCACAAAGGAACAAACACTATTTTGTCTAAATTTGTATTCCTAGCTTGATCTAGAGCCGGAAGTCAACATATGGCTTCTATATAAATGCTCAATTTTAAAATACATTATAAGTTTGTGTAATTCAGATTAGTCCCTTTAAATTTCCTAAACAAATAAATTTTGAAAACAAGTGATCATTTTAAAAGTTCCTGGAATATTGAATTATTTCCAATGTCAATCATCTCTGTTAATAAAAGGAAATTTTTAAACAACAGTCAAACTAAAGGCAAGAAAGAAACTCTCATCCATGTACATATTCACTGCCAGGTGTGCACTGGATAACTTCTCTGTCGCTCTGAGAGGACACAGAAAGCAAGGGGAAAGAACGCAAGGCAATCTGCCATAGCAAGCCTTTTCTGCTAACATTTCCTTCTGATTTTTAAAAACATACAGTTAATAAAAGTCAGGGAGAAACGATTTTTAGAATATTTTTAGGGGGCGAAGGATTTAGCTCAGTGGCACAGCACTTACCTGGCAAGTGTGAGGTCCTGGGTTTGATTACTGGTACATATATATATATTTTTTAAATACCCACATAGAACACTCCCAGACTCTTTAAATCAGATAAAATGAAAATATCTTGTCATATGTAGACCTAAAATTAAAGTATTCTGTCACAGTTATAGAGGTAGTGTAAAATCAATACTGTAAGTAACTAAATTTAAATGGTTATTTTATTGTTTTATCTAACCTGGGATTGCGATGTCAAGATGGATGTCATTGTTAATCTATAATATTGTATCCACATCAACAATACTCATTACATCAGAGAAGTATCATTTTTAAATATGCAGAGTGTGCAAATGTCAAGGCTGATAAAGTCACATCCCTGAATATTTTCATAACTGAGCATTAAAATAGACCATTTGCTCTTTCTTTCCATAAAAGAAGGGCAGTTTCCACTTGTAGCAGAACGAGTTAGTACATTTTTAAATGAATGTTCTTTTTAAATTCCAGTGTAACAAGAAAGAGAAATTATAAGGAGGTCTATGATTCCCTTCAAAATAAATTTTAGAAAAGTATTTAACACTTTAGAAATGTGTACTTTTGCATCTATTTGTATTATTCTCCTATACATTCAAACACTTTCTTGAGATAATTTATTAGAAAAGATATTTAGAAAACTACAAAATGTTGACTACATTGGTGTTGTTTTTGTGTATGTATTATTGGTCTCTACTTGAAAAAAAGAAGAAAATAAATGCTAAATTTTAAGACTACTAATGGAAATTTAAGTTTTTGTTCCTCTCTTTAAATTTTATGTAATTAATCTCTATTTTTATGGATGAGAAACCCTAGTTCAGTTAGGTAACAAATAGATGAGCTGATTTTTAATTTAAACAACTGGTCAGAAATCTAAGTGAGAAAACTAGAACATTTTAGGTCAAGAAATCATTTTCTCCAAACGGGAACTGGAGCACAACAGCAAGAGAGAGCTGCAGATGGAGGTGGATCACACGGCCCCACGCCCTTCTCACTCCAACATCAAGCAGGAAGCATGAACTGAGTTACTGGGCTTCAGCTCCCACCCTGAAGGCCCTCTGTGAGCACCTTGAGCCTCAGCGGCCTGCGCAATCACCACCTGTTCCTGACAGCAATGGGATGAGTCCACAGGCTTCAGGACTCACCCCAAACTACTAATACGAGCAACAAGAGTGTCTCCATACTGCTTGCATATATGAACCTTGTTTGAACCCATGGCGACCGGGTAGGCAGCAGAGAGAGAACCTCCCGGAGGAATGCCACTCAGACATAGGAATATAGCAACATGTGAAGGACAGAAAGGAAAGAGGTGGATATCCTGAACTCGAGAAGGATCTGAAATGGGAACAGAAACCCTTGGAAAGACTAAGCAAAACCTCCTCTGGAGGAGGGGATCAGAGATCTGCCATGGTGCAGTCAGAGGGAGACAAGACAAAGAGGGAGGAGGTCGCCGCTCCAAGCACACCCTTGGCCCACACCCTCATTTCGGCATTCGCAGCTTCAGCTTCAGAGACCCATTGCCCAGCTGCAAGGGGTGGGGAACGGTAATGCTGGAGATCAGGAGGAGGTGGGATGAGAAGAAAGGGCCTCTGGCATCAAGGCAACAGGACAGAGCCAAAAGGGTCACAGAGGGTGCCCTGATGGGGGTGCGTGCCCTGCGGCTGCTCCACAGTGGGCCCCGCGGCTGCTCCACAGTGGGCCCCGCGGCTGCTCTGCTGAGGGCCCTTCTCAGGGCACCTCATGGACTGGACCCGCCCCCACCCATACCACGATGACAGGGTGGAGCCGGGCGATCCGCTGTGAGCATAGGTGCTTTCCCACCTCCAACCATGGCAGTTTGTATACACCCATGTATATTATAGTATAGTTTGAGGCAGCTATATCTCTTCCCAAGGCGAGAGTCCAAGGATATAGATAAAACCAGGAGTATAGTTATTATCACAGGGAAGATGACTGATTGAGTGGTAGGGCAATGGAGATAAGGGAGGAGAAAAATTGAATGATCAAATGGGCCATCTTCTGTGTAACTGATTAATAAAGGTGAAGGTAACATTATGTAGGACAGCATCCAGAGCTAATTCCCTTCTATGTTCTCTGTAATTCTGTATTTCCTCAATCGTTTTTGTATTAACAGAAGTGAAGATAACTTTATATTATACAGCATCCAGTGCAAATTCCCTACTGTCTTCTTTATAATTTGGTATTTCCTTTAATGTTTTTGTGTTAACTAATGTGAAGATAACTATGTAATACAACATCCAGTGCTAATTCCCTACTATATTCTGTATAACTTTGTATTTTCTGTATTGTGTATGGCTTTTCTGGTTCATATGTCTCCATTCTTTTGTCTTTAAAGAAAAAAAAAAAAGAAATCATTTTCTCAAACTAAATGGTAGCTCACATCTGTTGTCAAAATAAGACTCTTATGCATCTATAGTCAGATGTACAAAGATAAAAGAAAGGTGGGGATGGGCTTTTGCACTTTCTAGACCCTTCATGTGGATGCTTCTTTAAAACCATCCCTGTAAGTGTCTACTATGAGATATAAAGGAGTAGGTATTAAGTAGACATGGGACTAAACTAAATATTTCACATTATCATTGTCATATTAGTATGTTATAGTATTTATATTTTAACTATCATTCATTAAAAACTACTATATTTAAACATAGTGCTAGCTAAATGAGTTACTTATGATCTACTCTCACAACAAAGCTAAGAGATTATAGCTATTGATGTCAATTATGCAAAATGAGGAAACTGAGCCACAGGATATTCAGCCCACTTATCAAATTGCACAGCTGATATGTGTGCACTGGTAGAACACAAACAAGAACCCAAAAAGGACTTAAAGCCTTATAAACAGTCAATAAAGAATGGTCTAGAAATTAGATTCTAGGAGAAAGTAATAGATCTGGGTAAATTTATGATGAATAAAATTTTTACTTTTCTTAAAAATTAAATGCATTAAATTCAAGTAATAAATAAAATATCAGATATAATGTTCACCTAATAAGCAAACATATTCAAACTAAAAGGGTGTTTTCTCCTTAATGAGTTTTCAAGCTAATGAACCTAATTGGTAATAAGAAATTCATTACCTTTTTATACAGCAATTTGACAGCAGACGTCAAAACAGAAAGCATATATTTTCATATATTTTATCCGGAAAGCCTAATACTAATTAGTTTATTAAAATGAATATTGGGACAAATGGAAGCGTCTATATGCAAAGCTCACCAATGCAGTATCAATAAATACAAAATAATGAACATATTACATTTTTTAAATAGTAACTTGTTAAAATAAATCATGTCATCTGTTGATAATAGACTTTAGTTATTGTAAGTGTCTCATATTATACATAGTTAACCTATTTATTTAAATATTTGAAGCTTATTTTACAGATTTAAATTAAATTAATAAATCTAGACCTATTAAGTTTAAGTAAAATATTTAAATATTAAATTCAGATAATCTAATGCTTAAATTTAAATAGTTAATTGAATTAAGTAATTGCATTAAATATACACTATATATGGATATTTATTCCTTGATATATATAAACTCACATAGGGTACTGTGGAAAGAGAATTATATAATTATAATTATTTTTTTGGTGTTATAACAAGAAAATATTTTTCTTCTACATGTTTCCAGTTTACCCAATTTTCTTTAATGTGTTGGTATTCCATTAGTAAACATAATATACAAATAGCTGAAATATAAAATGGTTTTTGTGTTTGTTTTTATACTTTTTTTTTGGCACTGGGAATCGAATTGCCAGGCAAGCGTTTATGTCGCTGAGCTACATCCCCAGCCTGACACTCATACTCTCTGTATACATTGTTTTCTAAATTTTGATGTTAATATTACCATGCTTAGAACATACATAAACAGATATCAACTGGAAATTCTTATAGAGTAACAAAGATTTCATTTATTCTTAAATTCTTAAAATATATAATGAAAACTGTGTTAACAATAAAAGCTTATTTCATTTAATTGAGTTCATATTTTAAAGCCTTAACTGTTCAAATTTGTAGAATTATGTCCCTAAGTACTCTGATATTTTAATATTTTATTTGAACAAATATCAATCTATAAAGTCTCTGTGTGTAACCAATATAACTGGTTTAAAAGAGAAATAAAAGATATTTTTATTCATGATACTAAATGCTAGGTTACTTTTCACTTTGTAAATAAAATATGATTCATGTATATTTATATTTGTGAGCACATGGGATTAGTTGTAAATTTTTCTGATTTATATAATCATCTCACTAATTTCTTGCTGTTAGAAATTTGATAAACAATTGTCCCTTTTATGAAATTCTGCTGTCTTTTTATTGCTGAAAACTGTGCTGTTATTTACCGAGTACCTTTTCTACTTTGGGTGGACAGGTGAGACCTGGCCAAGGAATAAACCGTGGGTGGTCCTCAGGCTTAGTGCTGTTTCTACTCTTCTCTGCCTACTTACCTCTAAATGCATCTTCTCACATGTACATGCTCACTTCTTCATGCATAAAGTAAAATGAACAAAATTTCTGTCTGATACCTAAGGAGATGTGGCACAAAAGTAAGCAAAAAGAGGAAAACAGAAGCATTTCAGATGTGGTGTTTCTAGGTACAGACCCTCAGAGGTGAGTCGCTCTTTCCAACAGTTTCAGGTTATAGTTGAAAACACAGCACCATTTCATTCTCATGTGCAGTGAGACACCCAAGTTTGACACAGTGTAGAGCTGGCCCTTGTACTACAAATTTAAGCTAAGTAGGTCAGCATATTGCCGCTTTAGTACAGAAGGAGAATGGTGTGTTCTCTGGCTGAGTCTCTTAATTGCTTTGCTCTCTTCACATATTGGGGGTATAAACTGCTTATCTTTATTGTCTTCTTAACATAACTTTAAAATATGCTATTACTATGCTTCTCTAAAAGCAGAACAACGTAAAAGTTGGCCTTGCAAGTCCCACTGGAGCAGTTGTTCAAAGTTTGAGATAAAGAAATGATGTTATTTTGCTATGAGTTCTTTCTGTCAATGTGCCTCAGCACTTTTTCCTTTCTCCAGTGAAAGATCAACCTTTTAAGAATAAGAGTTTGTCTAGGTTTTAATGACTTTATGTTTATGAGACTAATTATTAAGGGTGTGTGTAAGAGCCTTGTTTGCTTTTCCAATATTGAATTATAAGTTCACATAAGCCAAGTACTATTTTTATTAATAAAAATAACTTTAAATCAGAACCATTATATTGTCAGAAACATTTGCAATTTCATTAAGTATGTTTTAAAATATTAACATACGAAGAGGTTCGGAGTGTAGCTCCCTAAGTGATTGCCTTGAAAGCAAGTTTAAAGGTATGGTATCTTCGTGCCAAGAGAGCTACAGCATTACATCTGTACCTACAGTACTTTGAGGCAACAGGGCAACTGTGGGGTGATAAAACATTGAAATCATGAAAGTTGCTTAAAAGCAGGACTTTCAGAGTTAGGAAAGTAGTTGAATTCTTGCTGTGAGCTTTTAGGAAGGTATCTAGGTTCTCATTAATAAATTATATGCAAAAATATTAAAATTTCATCTCTAATAGGAGGCAAAAAGAATTTCCTCCAAAACTTTTTGTAAGGATAAAATTAAATGAGATAATGACTCTACATGGTAAAAATTGGTTGGCATCCAACTGTGATTCAGTAAATGTCTCCTATACCTGCAGAGTTTGGGAAGGGAAGTATAGAGATCAAACTTGGACAAAAATCTACCTTGGGAATGCAGTAATATCAGCTTAGGCAAAGTTCTGGAATTCACTAGAACCTAATTTTCATACCAGCAGAATGACTGCATCTAACTATATCAGTTTCCTGCTACTATATAAAGAATACAATTTCAAAAATTTATCAGCTTAATTATGAAGTCAGTGGAAATCATTTATTATTTTACAGCCTCTTTTATGTCAAAAATCCAGATGCAGCTGAACTGAGTCCTCTGCACAGGGTCCATCAGACTGCACAGAGCAGGCTGATCGAGCTGGATTCCTACCCTGGACTTCCCTAGAGCTGCCTCTGCTTTCAATTTTTATTCAGTTTCTTGAAAGAATTCATTTACTTGTGGCTATCAGACTGCAAGTCTGGCTTTTTACTAGATGTAAGTAGAAGGTACAGAAAGAGTCCAAGAAGATACCCAGAATCTCCAACTACTGGGTAGTAGATTCTTCACGTGCTGCTAAGCATTTTTTTCTCTTTGATTTTGTTTTGTTTTATCTTTTTTCTTTCTTTCTTTCTTTCTTTTTTTTTTTTTTTGAGATAGGGTCTTGCTATGCAGTTCAGGCTGGCTTTAATCTCACTTTCTAATCCATGCTGGTCTTGAACTCACAACGATCCTTCTGCCTCAGCCTCCAGAGTGCTGGGATTACAGGTGTGTGCCATCTTGGCCCAGTTTACAGCTGCTGACCTTCTTGGTTTCCATGTCTGCAAGATATTCCCAGACAAGCACAAGCCATGAATGCAACTGTGTCACCTTCAGGATACAGACGCCAAGAAGGAGCCTCCGTCTCAGACTCAGGGATGAAAGAAGCATCAACCGAGAGGAGGTCATGTGCAAGGTCACACATCGAGATAGTCACCAGATAAAACGTAACAAAGTAGAGAAATGTTTATTCAAAATGAGTCACTTTGGAGAAGAGAGTTGCACCTCTGTGTGAATTCATCTTTGGGGCATGTGTATGGGGCTTGCATCAAACCCAGGACCTGCATATGCTGGGAATTGCTCCAGCAGTCAGCCACACTCTCCAGCACCGTAACTTTTAATGGCTACTTTCATCGTGTATGTTTTGTCTCAATATTTCTATATGTCTCCTCCACATATTGTCATGCCCTGTTGGTGGAAAGGCCGGCCACCATCACACTCCAGCTTCAGTGAGCACGCCCAGCATGCAGACGTTCCTCATTCTCTTTCTCAGGAAGTCAAGGCTTCCTGCAGGAATGGCTGACCCTGGGGCTGGGCCTGGAAGGCACAGATTACCTGTAACATCTTTTTACAGCAAAAAGAAAGTAGTCAGAAAGTTAAAGAGACACCAGTGACTGTTACAAATGTGTGGTAGTTTGCAACTCAAATGAAGTCAAAGCCGTGGCTTGCAGCAAACCTCAGTAGCAAGCCATGGGTCAATACTGATGAATAGGCACCAGAGCAGCGAGAGAGGAGGTTTTGCTCTGGGCATATATTACCAACCAAAAAATATAGATGGTTCTATGGAGTTAGAAAATTACACTGCTCAATCAAACATTAGAGCAATAATTAATTCAGGTGGAGTATTCGCCAATTGATGCAATAACATAAATATATTTTACTCACACTTGCTAGAAACAAATAAACAGTCTTAAATTATCATCCACAAATTATTTATTAACTACAAAGGGGAAAATATCAATTTAAAATGAAAGGCCTTGCGGACATTTACTTCACCATGTGCTCACAGTGACCATTAGCATTACTGGAACCAATCAGCGCTGTGTGCAGACTTCAAACCCTCTGAGGACACAGCACTTCTTTAATGCTGTTCTTCAAAATGTAAGCCCCAGTCTAGTCATGAGGAACCATAGACAGATATAAATTAGGGAAAATTCTCCAAAATAACTGCCTTATGTTTTTCAAAAGTATCATCGCAATGAAAAATAGAGCAGAGAAACATTTTCTACACCTAAAGCACCATATCATATGAAGAAATTGTGTTCTTTTGTACCTGGAATTGAACTTATGATCTTGAGCTTGCCAGGCAGGCTCTGTGCTGCTGAGCTAAATCTCTGGCCCTAGAAATTTAAAAACTTATTCAAAAACCACTACAGATAATTTGTAATTTATTTAGAGCAACTTCCTGTTCTGAAGCATTTGAGAGTAAGTTGCCTCCAGACAGCCCCACCACCCAGGAGATTCAGCACGTGTTCCCCTAAGAATGAGGGTGTCCTTGCATAACTTAAGTACAGTTATCAAAACCAGGGTGATCAGCAGTGATAAAATCCCATTATTCAATCCATGGCATGCGCATTTGTCCAATAATGTCCTTTGTAGCAATTCTCCTTCTCTTTGTGCCAGATCATGTGTTATCTTAAGTTGTGCCCTGTGATTACAGTGCATTGGGCAGAAGAGATAAACACAGGATCATTTTTCCAAAGAAGGTATTAAAACCCCTGGTTTTCATCAAAACAATATGTTGACATCATTGGTGGCAAGTGTAGAACTTATTCAGAGCTACTGTTCCAATGGCATCCCCAGTCCTCACTGGTTTTTATGTTGTGTGAAGAGAGACTCTTAAATTTCTGTTGCATTGAAGAAGACAATTTATCACCGAAATACAGACGATATTTCTTTTCTAACTTGTTAAACTTTAACATAATTTCAAACTTACAAAAAAGTTACAGGAATAGCACAGAACTCCTGTATATTATTTTACCTAAATTATCTGCCACTCCTTAGTTCTACAGAAAATGTCTTTAAGAGTGTTTACGATTTTTCCCTAAAACATAGAAATGTTAGAAAGATCGACTTATATAACTATATATATATTTATGTATGTATGTATAATCAAGTAAGCTTTGTTACTTAGTATGGAAGAAACATTTTAATTCTCTTCCTACACTGCTTTTATTCAGCAGATCTGTATTTCAAGCAGTGCTTACATTCAGGGTGAAGAAGCTTGCCAGCTGTCACTCATTTCTCAATAAGGGGATAGTTTCAGTCAAATTAATTCCTGTTGAAGTCTCTCTGAAATCATGGAGCATGCCCATTTGCTGCTACGTGGTTGAATAGAATTCAGTTTCTCTTGCACTGATTATAACATGAAAAAAGTCGTAAATGTTGAGGACATAAAGCACTCTCATGGAGCTCAGCATAATGAATGTGTCACACTGTCCCTGTGATGATGACAGGTTTTGTACAAATTTACACCATTTTAACAGCATGACAAGATATATGTTTACTTAGGCATGAAAATGCAAAGCAAAATGTGTTCCAAATGTGGAAGGCAATAAAAGCAATCACTTTTTTAATGAAACAGTATATAAAATTTGTTACCAATGATAGATTTATAGTAAACTAATTTGTGGAATCAATGAAGTGCAGAGATTGAAATGTATTTGAAGTATTAACACTTACCTTTCATTATCCTCTGTGATCACTGAGAAGACTAGGTTCTTCAGAGGATTGTCAGTGACTTTCAGAGGAAAGCTCATGGTTGTACAGTTTCATCATATTTTGGTATTTTTATTCATGCAATCAACATTTTCCTTTATTATGCAGTAATAACTTTCTTAATGAAGAGCCTGTTTCTCTCAAATACATATATTTTTAGAAAATTCCTGTATAAAGGAGAAAATACTGGGCTGGCAAATGTATATTCCAGCATTTTACAGAGGGCTATAGCTTACAATATAATAAAATGAAAATAAATACAGTAGATTGTGGATTTGGTTGCAGAAAAAAAATTGTATTTCAGGGTCATGGTAGAAATACTTAGAGAATGATAGAAATTTGGCTTTCTCAAGAAGGGAATTTCTAAGAAAGAAGATCGGCAATGGAACTGCGAGGCAGGGAAGTGGAGTCCAGATCCCACCATGAAAGACACGGTGAATGCTCATGAGGGATTCTCACAAGGTCAGAATCTCCTGAGAGTTGATATTGTTCAGTTCCTGTTACACCTCAACTGCTTTGCCCACCTTTTAGATCTAAGGCTATTTGCAAGGACTGCATTTTAGATTTTATGACCACTTCCATCTTTCATGAATCACTGCTAAACCTTCAGCGTGCAATATGAAGACCACCAGTAAAACAGCCGGTAGAGGACTGGACCCTTAAGATATGGCTACTGCAAACTCACGTGTGTCACAGTGTGAATATATGAAGTGTGGTAATAATACATAAGATAGAAAAATAAAAATATTACAGGAAAAGACATTCCCATGAATCCTTCTCCTCAAAAGCCTTGCCCCTTCTTGGGACACGTCTACCCTCATCTTCCTTTGCCACTGTCTGAAACTGTTCTGGGGTCCACTTTCGTGTCACCAGCTATACTATCATGGCTGGCATGGTGTCATCAGTCTCATCAAGCATTTACCTTTCATGGGCATTCTGATTTTGCCGAAGACCCAGGAGTCACATGGCACCAGACCTGGTGAACTGGGTAGATAAGAACGCACTGTAACGTTTTGATGAGCCGGTCTTCCTACTGGACAACACTCAGCATCTACTGAGGGCTGTGTTTTTGGCCACTCTTGTGAAGACACTCGCAAAGAGGATTTCCAGTGCCACCTCAGGAAGTGACAAGAATGGTGCAGCAGCCATGTTCAAAGGCCAGGAAGTATCCTGAGAGGGTTCGTGGTGTGTCTTTTACCGTAATATATGTTTAAAACTTTGAACAGGAACCATTGTGTTTTGCAGTCCTATTCTGCTAACAAAATTTAAACAAAATATATTTCTTCCCTTTTATTTTTCCTTAAAGTTAGAAATATTATCTTTCTGTAATACCCTCCCTCTTTCCATTCCTCCTTATACCGACATTTTTCAAAATTTGATGATTTCCAACCAAGATTTCCCCACCTTGCTCAGCTTAAATATGGCTGTCGTGGTCAATCTTGTGTTTTTATTTGCTTAAAAGCAATTTCTCACAATCTTTAACTGTAAAGTTGCTACGTACTATATGAAATTTTATTTTAAATATTATTTCATTTAATCCACTTCTCTGCCAACTATGTTCTCACCAGGTGAAAGCTGAACTTTTAGAATTTGGAGTACTGAGCAGTGAATGGGGAAGAAAGTATAGTTTTAATGTAAAAGGCTTGAAATGCTAATATTTGTTTTTAGTAAATGGTGAAAAGAAGAATAATCATTTTACAAAGAACATGAAACCAATTTCATATCTAAAAGGAATGTAATTGTTAATTCATGATGTCTTCTCCTGCTCTGGCTCCAGGAGAGGCAGCTGGAATAAAAAACAAAAAGTAGATTATGAAAATAGATTAAAGAAAAAGGGCTGCACTCTGTCTGGGGTGGGGGCCGGCGGCGGGGGAGGGAGAGAGACAGAAAGCACGAGGACTGTGAAGGCACAGGACACGTTTTACTACTACATGGAAGTAGCTATCACCGACTTTCAAATAGTAGCAACAGTCAGGAGCTATTCTGGGAGGTACTTTCATTACAAAGCTGCAAATCTAGCTGGTTTTCCCATATCTTAAAGAGCAATTATCCTTTGTTAAAGTATGGTTTAAAGCACAGTTCTCAGGGGAGTTTTCAGTTCTGCTTTAGCAAATGTATACTCAGTCATGATATTAAACTCCAAATTGTTTTATCTATATCATTATAATCAATATTTTGTCAGAAAGAGTGATTTCTTAGTTCACAATTGCTGCGGGAATTTAAAACTATCTATCCCAATATACCATGGCTGTGCTTATGCAAAGCAGATAATTTGCAAATGTGAACAAATTTTTCATCTACATCTCTTGGCAATCAGAGACTTGAAAAAAAATCAGTGCACAAAAAGGATTCACTTGTCTGGCATATGTATAATCTACATAAATACTTAAAGTACATTGAAAGACCTGGATTTAAAGTTGCATGATTTATCCTCTTCCTATCTATCTGCTTATTATTATATGTAGCAATTTTGTAATAAAACCAAAGGCTAAAACTAAGTACTTTAGGAAAATGTTAGTGAGGTAGGATAATAGATGTCTGCATCAGAGTGATACATACTGAAATTTACCTTAGTTCTATTTCACATTATGTATTTTTCCAGCATTATCCAAAGGGCAAACAATGCACACATGCATTCTTACAAAAGTAATAACTATTTTAAAAATGTAGATTTTATTATACTATGAAACACAAATTTCAGAGAAAACAGTATGAACTGATGTCAGGTCACTGAGATGTATTAGGTAAAAAAAAGTATATGAGTACATCTACATAAAATGAAAATATACATTGTTATATATAAATTATATATACACAGGTATTCTGTATATGTGTATATGTTAAGCAATATGGTCTGCAATTAATCATGAATTAAGATCTTTGTTTTTTTTAGGAAACTCCATGCTGTTCTCCAGCATGGTACTAATTTACATTCTCAGCAACAGCATACAAGGATTCTTTCCTTTCTCCACAATCTTGGCATCTTCTTATCTTTTGTCTTTATGATAATAGCAGTTCTAGCAGGTGTGAGGTGTCATCTCACTGTGGTCTTAATTTATACTTCCTTGATGATTATCCAGGTTGAACATGTTTTCATGAATCACTTTTCTATTGTATGTTCTGTCTCTTCAAACAGTGTTTTATAACTTTTAGTATACTTTGTAATTTTAGGTTGAATTCAAAAGTGATATACAGGGTAAGAGAAAATGAAGTCAATTAACTTTTGTGTGTAAGTGAAGATACCAGAAATTAAAGCTTCCTCTGATATCCTGTTTTGCTTCCCTATTGTATTGGAGTTTCCTTAGAGACTTCTTAAATAGTATCTGATAGAAGCAGTCTTTTTCATTATGACACAGTTGAGAAAGAAGACATGTTCTGTAGTCCTACAATTTCATTTCACATGTGTAGTGAGCTTGCCTGCTGGGACATGACCTTATCAAGTGCTCCTCAATCTTCCTTCACCATGCCAAATTTGGGGCAGACAGGATGGCTAGAGGGGCCTACATCACTTCTTTGAGACTGCTAAAGCACCTCCCTTGAAAAGGACCCTGGGTAACAGAATCTTACGAACATTTTTTAAATGGCTACTCCAGTAATGATGTAATAAAATATTGTCACATCAAAAGTATTTTGGGAGCAGGAATGAAACCAATATATTTAATATGGAAAATTTGAACATCTTGAAAGTGTGTACATTATCATATCTTCCATCTCAGTGCATCTTTTTACTATTGAAAAATCTTTCAAATAACTTAGAGAACCCCACTTTTAAGTGGCATAAGGCTATGTATGTGTGGGAATCTCACCTAGCTAACTAGCATTTTCACCTATAAGCATATGTATTTGAGCCTCTGTTAGGAACTTAAATTGGCATTATTCTTTGATCTATTATATTTGTTTAAATTGGAGTTCATTTGAACAAACATGTGATTTTAAAGGTAGAATGTTTGCTACCAGGAATAAACAGTTTCCACCAACCCCAGCTGTGAGGCTAGTCTCATAACACTCTTTACTATTCGTTTTGTAGGGTCTTGTTAAATGCTCGTGACCAAAGTACTTTCCTCAAACTACAATTATGGGGTTAACATGCTCTCTTTTTACTCTCTGCTGGTTTAAGGTCAGAACACTAATTCAAGGTTACTTCTGTCTCTTGGCCGCCAGTCGAACTTAGATGTAACAATCTGACACCAAAAACAGAGAGAGACTTGGATGCTTGAAATCCAAGTGGCTACAGCCAAGCTTGCTTTAAAAGGTTTATAGTAAGTGGGATGAAGAAAATTCTATAAAAAGGCCATATATGTATAAAAATATATTTTTGATATTGTTATAGGCAGGTGAGTTAGATAGAAATATTATGGGCAGTCAGACAGGGCCGGGCCAACATGAAAGACAAGAGACCTGTGGGCCAGACCTCAAAACAAAAAGACAAAAGAAATGCAACCCACACACCTCCCTAGGTGTGAACGTCAGGGATTGATACTCTAAATAAGTAACAACCACCTTTAAAAAGTCGGGGAGAGTCGGTAGCCCTGCCCCCTGCAGGAAAAACCCCCATTCTGTGAATATGTTACTCAGACACTCAGATAATTGTTAAAAAAATTGTCAAAAAACCCACTTGAGATGGGATCAAACCTTGCCCATGGCTCTTCTCTGAGTCCTGTACACCCTTACTAAACAAACTGGCTATTCCCCTTATGAAATCGTGTCTGGCCACCTTCAATCATAGATAAAAATTGAGGGTGATTTTTGTGAATTAGGAGAACTGATTTTACAGAGACAGATTCAGGCTTTGGAAATAACCACAAAAGGTATTCATGGCTGGGTATAAGAGAGAATGCCCATAAGCCCGACAGACCCAGTAAATACATCCAAACCTGAGGTCTTTGGGTTAAAAATTAAAATCGAACCCCTCTGGGGCCTGTATAGGATAGGCCCCATGTTGTGAGATTGTCTACCCCTACTGCAGACAGAGTTACAAAAATTATGCCTTGGATTCACCACAGTAGGCAGTCAAGACAAATGTACCAGCCGGCAGGACCTTACCAAACTGACTGATCCTGTGGTGAGATTGGTCTGACACCAAAGACATCAGCTCTGCTATGGTCGCTCTGTATGCTGGCCATTGCACACATGGCTAACGCTGGAGGATCAAGACAGAGTTACAGCAACATAAGTCTCTTTTCTCTTTTGTTATAATTCTCTGTCTACCCAACAGGAAGCCGGCCACCCATAACAGGGTAAATGATAAAACGAATGATACTCTCTATTAATGTGTGCTTATAGAAAGCATCAAAGGAGGGAATGAAGTAGGATTTAAAAAGAAAAAGTCAAATTTCTCAAACCTCGCCCTCCCTACACCTGTTCTCTTTGTTCTAATCCAGATTGAAGCAGTTATCTTTGTCCCTGTAAGTAAAATTTTATAACCCCTTATTTCCATAACATTCTGGTATGCCCAAGCAGGGCCACCAAGATACAAAACTGTTACAACTTGACACACTGTTTTTGTTCTCCTTCTGCCAACCCACAAGTTCCATGCGAAAGATCAACCACCTTGACCAAATGTATGAAAACTGGAGCCTGTCCTTTGTTCAATGCTCAGCCATCTTGGACAGGAGTCCCAGGGAGCCAGGCGTGCATCTAATAAAATCCTCCTGTTTTTCCTCATTGATCTCTCTGGTTGTGGATTCTGTAACAATATAACAAAGTCTAAAACAAACCAGGAAACTGTATGCAGTAAATAGGCCCCTAGTATGGCAATTTTACCCCCAGGGAAGAAAATTGAAAAGGGTTTGACAGAAAAATAGAGAAATAGAAGAATATGAAGAGATTAGAATCAAGGCTCGAGACAAAGGGTAAAAAATAGTCCACTTCAAGGCATGTCTCTGCTATCACTAGTAGACAAAGTGGCCAGACAGAGTCCAGACTCATGCTGATTAATGTCAGCAACTGGGTGTAGCTTTGGCAGGGTGGTGGACAATCCCAGTAAGCTGCACCTTTAGTTCCACTGAAGTTCAGGGTGGTTTGTGGCTGTGAGGCTTGATCCCAGTTTGCTCAGCTTACAACCATTTATGTGTCTCCTGCTCACTCAAATTCAGCTCCCTGCTGTTTTGACCTCAGTTCCTTCATCTCCTACCAGTTTGAATAAGGCAGCTCACACTGACATAGAGCAAATGGGTAGAGCTGACAGTTGCTCTGAGTTCTGAGCTTATTTGGCCCCTCTCCAAGGTGGCCAATCACCCTCCGCTGGGGACTCTGAACCTGGATAACTCACAGCCACTGCCTTTGCTGAGTGCACCGCTCCTTCCTCCTGGAGCATTTCTCTGTGGAGGCCTCGGGTCTGCAGTAGTCACTGTGATTCTGCAGGTTTGATCTGTCCCTCCCATGCAATAAGTTAGGGCTCAGAGAAACAGCACCTCTTAGCACCTCCTTCTACATTGAAGTCTCTCTATTTGCTTCTCCCATGGCCTTTAATTCTTGATTCAGATCCTTCCTAGGTCCCAGGACCTACTTCCCTCCTTTTTCATTTCCTCATGTTTTATTCCAGCATCTGGACCCCACATCTCAGAAAAACTGTTTCTCTGCCACTTACCACTCTGCCATCTTCCCAGAAGGCCCACACCTGACATTTGACACAAGGATCCATGGGAAGAATTGAACTGGTACTATGTTGCCTGCTCAGTCATGAGAAGCAGGGGAGATCCTGTCTTTCTGTGGAGAAGGTGCTGTGTCAGAACGCACTAGCAGCTCTGTCAGAAGGCCGTGTGCCATAGCTCTTATCTGAGATGAGGGAGGGTCTAACATCTGCTCCTCAACAGATGCCTGCTGACACTCCTTCCTCCCATTTACATCCTAGTCACTTAGAAGATTTCGTGCTGTACCTCTCAGGACAAACATTGCCTCTGAGCACCCACAACAGAGGGATATTAAAAAGGATATCTTCCTCAAAAACATTTTTGTCACATGTGTATATTTTCTCTTAAATGATTGAGGCTCTCTTAGCTGATAAGGACCTTAAATCATTATCATGAATGTTTTTCATACAGGTGAGGCGATTTCAGCCACAGTATATGATTTATTTGATTATTCATAAAGGAATCTTGAGTTTTATTTTATATGTGTGCAGATATGGTTGATTGTATCAGGTACCTTGAAAAGACTGCCCTTCTTTAGAGGGGAGGGTCTGTCCAAAGAAGATGTTACATGAAGATTCTATCCGTGAATTCAATGCAGTGAAGACTTGACGTTTCTGCTGCAGCTGTTGGTTCTTGTTTTCAAGAGCTTGTTTACTTACCTTCCACACATGACAACCTGAAGGTGTCGCATAATTTTCTGTAGCACGTTTTATCCGGTCTTTTCAGTTTATGCACTGTCTTTTCAATGCTTTAGATTCTTCAAAGTGCAGATTTAGGCCTCACGATTGATTTTTAAAAAATCATTCAAACATCTTTGATGACTTCCTGAAGCAAATGTGCACCTTCTGGAGGATGATGAAGGCTGTCGGTTGCCGTTCCTTGAATTACACTGTTCCATTGAATCTTGTAAAGAGTATGTCTGTCTTTCAGTGTTATCAATCAGACATAATTTCAATTTGTTATAAATGGAGAGATTTATCTTTTATTTGTCCTTTTCAAATTGTCCGCCGGAAAAATAAGAAAAAATGTATTCCTAGGGTAAATTTCATATAATTGTTTTATATGCTCCTTTATTAATTTTTTCTGAGAATTTTGGTAAAGATTTCTTATGTCTGAATTATCTAGGAATTCTCCACATGAAATCCAATTACAAGCCTATTCAGGGTATTCTGATTTTTTATAAGACTTTCTATGCAGTTGCTGAAAGAGAAAATCCAAACATGAAAAATTTAAACAGAAAAGAAAGTGTAAAATTGTCAAGGACAGCAGATCCCACCTATTCTCTATCTAAAGAACATTACCCCTTTACAACGCCCTGTAGTATTGGAAATGTGTTTCCATTACACAGAAAAATACATCTCACTTCATTTTGAATATACTTTCCAAAACACTGTAGTAATGTCCATGCACTGTGACAGTTAATCTTAATGGTCAACTTGATTGGCAGGGGAGCCACTTAAGCAATGAGAAAGCACACTTGTGGGCATCTGGGTTAGTCATTCAGCCACAGCTTGGGTACTACACATGATCTCTGGCCTCTCTGCTCTACTTCTTCCTGTGCTGCTTAGTTCTGCCATGAAGTGAGTAGTGCTGTTATTCCATTCCATCTTCGTCACGATGTTTCTGCATCAGAGCTAGACAGCCATAGACTCAATCCTCTGGAGCCACGATCTAAATGTATTTCTCGTTTTTAATTGTGACCTGAGGGTAATTTGTCCAAGCAACAAGAAAACTGACTAGTACACTCATTCAGGAGAGAAAATTACATTTATTACTGAAGGGTAGCAAAACATTCCATTTCTATTCAACAGATGAAATACATGCAGTTTTATTTTCTGTTATATATCTTTTAGTTGGACACTCAAAAGCATATTAATTGTACTAAAATATACCTTATGGAATCAGTTTCTTAGGAATAATTTTAATGATGTAAATGTATTTTCAGGAAATTCTGAATGTGAAGCAGAACATCTGCCCTCATTTAAACAATTTTGATATGTTAATTATCATAAACTACATTTCTAAGTGGGCATTTTTGCCTTTCATTCATTATATCTTGTTTCTAAAATGATTGAGTATTTAATAAGTAAAATTATATAAATAAAATTGATAAAATAAGTTTTCATCAACTATAAACCCAAGGGATATTATTTCACAAACTACCGTGAAATTTTTACTAAATTGTCTGAGTATTCAATATTTCAAATTATACTAAGTAATTACATTAATATGATCTGATTTTAGAGAAGAAGACACTAGTACATGTTTAATTGTTATTGGAGGGATAAATTCATGGAGGGATAAACTGAATTGTTCTCTGTATTTATTAAGCTCAAAGTCAGTTATGCTGATTATTTTAACTAAAATGCTCATTGATGATGTAAAGTAGCACAGCATGGATATTTCAGTTTGGGGAAAGAAAGACTGACCTCTGCTAAGAAAACATGGGGCTGGTCACTGGACTTCTCTCTAGGCACTTACAGACAGGCATCTTTGTGCGCTTACCTGATCTTCCAACACCAGGGATCCCTGCACTCCTTACACATGAGTACATAACAACAAAGCTCAGGCATGTGAGTAACATCAGGATTTACCAGTGTATCAAACATTATAATTCTTGCATTCACTGTTACACAGATAAATCAAATTTTCCTGAGAAAGTTGTTTAGGTGGGCATGGAATCAGAACAAGAGAATTTCATGAGCCAGAGATTTAATGACATTAGTCATTTATTCTAAATTAAAGCTGTCAGTCAAAGCACTGCACTATGAGTTACTTCTGCTATTTGTTTGCATCTACAAATATTCATAACGTGATTCCATTCATGTTTGTGAAAGACCGCAGCTCAAATGTTGGTAAGTTGGGAACTTACCAATATATATATATATATATATATAAATTTAGCCTTAGAAATGAAAATTTAACATCAAAAATCCTGTCTAGCATAGATGGACCTGGAGAACACAATGCTATGTGAAATTAGTTGGAAACAAAGATTTTAGGGTTTCTTAAAAAATGCTACATTTTCATTTCTAGTAGATAAGTTTTTTTCTTGTTTTGTTTTATGTTCTCATTTCTCTTGTTGGATTTCTTATCTATTCATTAATTATAACCATATATTCTATTAAGCCACTGAACATATTTAGAACAGTTGCTTTGAAGTCCTTACCTTGCTATTCTAATATATCCGCCCACACTGCTCTATTTAGCTGCACTTTCTCCTGATCTTTGTTTTCTTTTCCTTGTTGCTTTGTTTGCCCCATATCATTACCTAGTGTGTTTTTGTAATGGAAAACTTTTGTAAGTACCATAACTAAAGCAAGCCAAAAATGTTATGGTACTTTTTTCAAGAAAGGTTTAAGAAATTGGCATTTGGTAAATATTAAAGAGATGTAGAAAGAAGGCTTTCCATATATAGTTCCTTGACAAACGTATATATTAAAAATGACAAATGTATCTTCGTTAACCCTCAGGTATCACAGCTTTGGGATTCCTGCAGTAAATGTTCACCCGAAGGAAACTGAACTTAATGTATGAATCATGCTTCAATTCCGTAGTCAATAGATATCAGAAAGAAGACTATTTTGCTTCCTTAGAAAATGAAGTTGAACTAGTTTCATTGCTTGCATGACAGAAAAGGGTAAGTATATATATTTTTAAAAATGTATATGTTTGATATATTCTGCAATTGAGGATACAAGATATAACAAATTCAATAAAGAAATAATTTGATGTAGTTCTATCTTGGCATGTGCAGTTATTTCAATTCTGTTGATTTTAATCAATCATTCCTGTTTAATATTAAAGACTAGCTCATAAGTGATTCCTAGGGGAAATGCCTTGGGAAAAAGAAGTTCAATTACTTTTACTGTTATGTTAGGTAATATATCTTATATTTTTCAAAGAAAGGAAATGTAAAATATCAGTTCAAAGTAAATTTACTGAGATGTCCATTATTTAGTTTCATATAAAAATCATTGTTCTGAAAACAATACTTTAAGTAAATATTTGATAACAAATGAAGAAATATTAGAGCACTATCTTTGAAATTAAATTTTATACCTGAACAAAAATCTAGCGATAAATTTAATTTAGAAGTACCTGAAAGTTCAATATCAGTAACAAAATTCCAACTCAAGCTAGTGAATATATTACATAAGGTGCTCTAAACTGAGTTCTACATGATTACAATCAACTACCCACAAATGGAAAACATTTATACATCTGTACTTGCACTGAACATATATAAACTTTTTTCTTATACTTTCCTAAATATTACAGCATCAGAATTATTTACTTAACATTTATACTATATTAGGAATTATAAGTGGTTAAAAATGGCCTGAAGTATGTAGAGTTTATGTGAGCTATGCATCAGTCATATAATATTACAACATTGCATAGAGAATTAAACCTCCACACATTTTGGTATTTATAGAAGGTTCCTGAACTAATCTTCCATCTGTACAGAGAGACAACTTGGTAGAAATTTAAATGGCAATTCTTCATGGCTTAGGGTGTGCCAAGATGATTTCCATTTTCTTTTAATTTTCCTGATCAATCCATGTTGTCTTCTATGTGGAAAATACTCAAAGGAAGGGGAGTACACACAGAGTGTCACAGAGGAAAACAGAACTGGAAGCCTGATGAGTTTTGTCTCTGTGCCCTTGAGTCCTTATCTGTGAAGACAAGGCTGTTTTAGTGTTGGGAATTACATATGTGATTTCTCTAAAGTGCTGTTTATTTTGGCATCATTTAAGCACTTATGTCTTTTTGTAAAAAAATTATGTCTTATGGACCCAAAGTTCTATGGAATTTCTTTTAGAATAGGACAGGGATTAGGTGATGCTAAAATACTAGACATTACACCCCAAAATAGTCTTTTTCTGTAAAGCCAAGCAGTTTTCAGTCTATTTCTATTTTTACCTAATTTTAAAATCTACTCTTTCAGAGTAATTATGCATTCTTGACAAATGTTCACTCTTTCATCTCACCCCAAATAGTGCCCTGTATACAGTTAGTACTGAGCAGAAGTTTGTTGCATAGACAAATGAAAAAATAAACACATAAAATGTTGACCTAAAAATCCAGCAAAAAGCAGACCTTTGGAAAGAGAAACTTGAAAACTATTTAAACAGGCTTGTAATAAGCATGAAGTAAACCCTAAATTTAATACTTCTCTTAAATTTGGAGGAGACATTACATTGTATTGAAGACAAGTCTATATTTTATCGAGTAAGCAAGAGAATGAATGCGTGAAAACACTTCAGCATTATGATTTATAGAAAGCTTAACCTTTGATATTTTTATATAATTCAAGCTTCAGTAGTTACTGTATTCCACATCAGTTTATAAATATTACTTTAATAAGCTGCATCATATTTAGCTGAGATGTTTGCTTTAATTAAACCCATATCATTTTCTTAATTTAACAATACAATATTGCACACATATTATTGAAGAATCAAATTTATGATTAAGGGATGTATCAAATGCAAAAGCATAGAAAAGAGAAGTTGAAAACATGAAATTTGGTAGAGAAAAGGTAGTCAGCACGTGTTTCATGGAATTGTGCAGACAAAAATATTATTATTCAGCATCTGAAACCATGAGGATTTACAGGGTGATAACACAAAATTTGCTGTTAAGCTTTCTGTTTCCAAACACTACTAAGTTTGAATTTAAGTAAATATCAAAGTTAAAGATGTAAATTACTAGAAAAATATTAAAATAATGAATAAGCAAAGCCATTTTACATATCATTTTAATGTTTAAGGATTTCTATTACCTATGTTTCTCCCAAGAGAGTTTGCATGGCTATTTCAGAGGCAGCAGAGAATATAAAGCTCAGAAAGTTTAAAGGATACTCATCAAGTGACTGGTAGTGAAGATAACTATATTGTGCTGCTTTGAAAATAGTGATATGTATATTATATATAGTGTAAATTCTGATAAACCTAGAAAACTTGAGTTCTAAAGCACATGATTTACCAAATACACTTGAAAATCAAGTTGCCAGGGCCTTACCCAGGTGTGGTGGGAGGAGGTCTGCCCAGGCTTAGAGCTGGGGTGGTGCTACCCTCCACAGGCGTGGTCATGGACCCACCTCTTCTGAGGCTCCGAGCCCCACCTCACGGGGTCCTCAGGGCAGATACCCTGGGCCCTTGCATTGAGGAGTCTGGTCCATTCCCTTTCCTCTATTTCCCTGCCCCCTTTCTCCAAGGTGCAGATAAAAAAATGCACTATAATGGTAAACATTCTGTGCCCAGGAAAAAAAGGAAAAAGAAAATCAAGTACTCCATTTATTCAAATAAACTTTTTATTGACCTACTATTCTTAATAGAAATACTATCGAAAAAGTGAGATTTGAACACATTGTGAATATTCTAAAGATCACTAAATTCTAGGAAAGAAGTTTTCAAAATGTCCTAGTGCCAAAGGATTTTATCTTGCTATTTGCATATTATAAATTAAATTATTACCTTTATATTACTGGAAGCATCTTCAGAATATCCTGAACTTCTCAAGAGAAAGATGTTCTGTAATATAGTTATTTTTCAAATCTAAACAACTGCATTCTAAACATGCTAGTGACTTTCATTTAGTAGCTTCAGCACTTGCTGTGGACTGGAAACATCAACCAGCCTGTGTTACCTTCAGGTGCTAATCGTCATTGGCTTTCACTATACTTGGTCAGAAAGTTAAAACACAATTTGACTTTTGCTTAATTTGGAAACATAACCTATGCTTCTGACAAGAATGTCTTATTGGTGCTTTTGAGAAAAGCACACAGAGCAACGATTTTCAAAATAGTCCCCAGACCACCTGTATCAACATCACGTGCAAACATAGACATGCAAATTCTTGGGCTTCATCCTGGACAGAGCAAATCTTCTAGTGGTGGAATCCAAAACTGGCATTTTATCAAGGCTTCCAACTGATTCTGATGGAAGCTCATGTGTAGGAACCACTGGAGTGGAAATTCTCAGTAAGCTACGATATCCGGTAGCCCCCGTAACAGAAAAAACTGATGGCTTCCCAGAAAGGTTGCGGCTCTTCCCCTCACAGAACTCAGTATGTTTCTTGAAGACAGGGCACAAATACCAAGACGTACAAGGTCATCATCGGCAGACAAAGGAGGAAAATAGAATCTATATATTATAGGGTGGGTTTGAGGTCAGGGTTTGAAAAAGAAATCTAAGTGAAATTAGGAAATCTGAACAAAACATACAGTGAATGTTTAAATTTAAAATGTTATTATAATAAAAGACCCATTGTTATTAAGCCTCTCATAATAGTCCTCTCTTTAAACACTCTTACCTCATTCTTCCTGGCACTTTTTCAAGCAGTTCTGGAAATTCTCTTTCATGACTGTCTTTTCAAGTGGTGGTAGAAAAACATCCAGTGAGTTCCACAGCCCAGAGTCATTCAGGGGCAAGGCCGGCTGATGACGTCACTAGGTGTGTCCTTGTCTGTCTTAGTTACTGGATCTGGCAGCATGCGACTTTCAGGTCTTCCTGAAAGTCATAAGGACCAGGGTTGACAGATGTTTTAAATCAGTTTAGGACACTGAGGCAGCCACAACAGTGCAACTGAGGACATTCAGAAAGAGGACTTGCAGAGCTCCACGGAGAGCGGCGAGAATGATGGAACACGTGTGTCCAAAGCAAGGGAAAGAGTCGGGGACCACAGATTATAAACTGAGTCCCAGGGACATCCAAGGCTGTCCTTGTCCTGCCCTCTGAGTCAGATTGGAACACGGAAACTCCCTGAACTTTTCTGGTCAGAGCTCGAAGCCCTAGGGCTGGTGACTGCTGTGGTGCTCACAGGCAAGATAAGACCTGCTAAGGAGGATCAGGTCCTGGGGAAGCTATAGTGCCCTTACTGCCCGCTGTCTTGTCCTCGTGGAATGCTTTGCTCTCCTCGCTTGCCCACTGTAGGGACTATTACTGCTCCAGAACTGTTCACTGTCCTTCATCCATTGTCCTCAACTCAGATGTCATCTATAAATACCGAGGTTCTGGGAGCCTCACAGCCTTTTGTTTGCCACACACAGCCAGTCACCCCAGGCCACTGCTGTAACCATATTTGGTCTCTTGGTCTTTCTTCCCGCCACGTGCCATAACACTTGGCAGAAGACTGGGGTCCCCTGCAGGGATCCCTGATAACTGGATCCACAGAAGGGGCCTCCAGTCGGAATTCTGAGGTGGATTTACAGCAATACATCTTTTGCTTTATACAATTTAAGAAATTTAATCCTTCATCATATGTCTTATCACAATTAACATCAATCAAAGTAGTCCAAATAATGATAAAAGGCTGAAAATCACTGAAGCATTCTAAAATGTTTCATCTCTGAAATGACAAATAGAATACTATTGTAGAATTATCATGTAGTTTAATAGCAATGGTCAACCTACTATTGGTCAGGAATTGGTCAAGAGCTTTAATGAATTTCTCCAGTTAATTTTTTTATGAATGCTATGAGACAATCATGAATATTAAGTCCAGTTTACACAGTAACAGACAATTGTTACTTTTAATTAGACATTAATTTGTGTAATTTATAAGACTGACAGTCATAGAGGTGAGATAGGTACAAAGTAGCAAAACCTGGTGTCTAGGTTCTACAGATAAATACTGAGTACATTTCCTAAAAGAATAAATCCTTTAAAATATGTGAGGGGAAATTCAAATGGATATATAAAGCAGTTTAAAGGAGTATTGACAACAATTAAGGACAGAAATACTTCACACCTTATCCTGTAATTTGCGAGTGATTCATGTCTACTTTGAAAGAAAAAGATAAAATGATAAAATGATGAATAAGTGCTATGGTTGATACATTGTGTCAACTTGGGGAATCTAGAAATTTAGCTGAGTGACCCAGGAGGAAGCCAAGGTGCTTACCTTGTACACATCCTGAGCCTGTGGAAGAGGAGGGCATGGAGATTGTGTGAGAGCTACATACCTCCTGTGTGGGGTAGGCTGTTTACAATGTAGGGGAGAAAAAGAGGCTGCTTGCAGCCATTCCTCCCTTTTGCTGGTTGTTGGCTGCCATGAATGTTTGCCCTCTGCCATGTGCCACTCTGCCTCTGAGCCAGCCAAGTATGGACTGAAACCTCCACAAACTATAAGCTAAATAAACCTTTCCTTTCTTCATTTTGTGTGTTGGGTATTTTGTCTCAGCAACAAGAGAAAAGTAACTAAGACAATAAGTCATCTAGATGCTACCATATTTGTTATCTTCAGTTTCATTATTATTTTAAAAATCATTGTTATTTGGAAAATTATGGTAGAATTAAAAATTAAGTGTAAAACAATAAAATCCCACGGAACTAATACTCTAGTATAGAGATATAAATAACCAAAGCTAAGCAAATGATTGTCACTGTCTTTATTTTTGCTTATTCAGATTAGAAACGTGGAAATCACAGAGGAAAGAGAAAATTAAACAAACTGGAGATCAGCAAAGGAATTGCTGTTTGCCTATTTTTTAATCTACATTTCTATTGAGAATTTAAGAAAACGCTGTGCTTTCCTATACAGTGTAACTCCTGATAACCAGATGATAACACTAACACATGCCATCAGTTATGTTTATGATCAGCATCCCCAGATGAGATGATTGCTAAGGCATGTTAGAGATTATCAAGGAATTATCTATGAGAGGAAGAAAATAGTATCAAGCAGTCTCTCAGGTCTAAACTGAAGAGTCTGGTAATATATTTCACATCATCTTGAGAAGAGCTGGAATTTATTAGAAAAGAAGTGTTACATGCAGAACTTGACATGCACAAAAGGAGGAACCTGTTCCTGGAAAGTCTGCACAAGGAGATAGTACAGTTCTGGGACACAGCAGAAATGACATCATGGATTCTTAGAAAATCTTCCAGTGGAAACCAAACCAATCAAAAGATAATGCTTTAATTCTGAGATATATTCCACAGGAAAAGTTTGCTTTGTCTGCTGCCATTTCACCAACTTTATAAAACTTTTATTTAGTTCACAGTTTTAGAGATTAAATTTACATCGGCTCAGTTCTGATGAGGACTTCATGGCCAATAGTGGATGGTTGAACTGTATCTCAGCAGCCAAATCTCAAGGGGCTGGGTGGGAAGCTAGACTTTCTCCTCTCTAAAAAACTCTTTTTTAAAAAATGTGAAAAAGATTGCATAAGAATTGCCACATGCCCCAGAGATCACAGGACCCTGCAGCACCTCACCTCTCACATGCGCAGAACGCCACTCTCAGGACCAAGCCCTAAACACAGGGCACCCCTGGGGGTACTCAAAACACACCCCAATATCCTAGGTCCAAGAAATACCATGGTTGACAAAGACCCCCAGTGCTGCTGATTGGACTATTGCAGAAACTGTACATTTAGAAAAAAAAGAAAAAGAACTATAAATATTGGTAATTTTTGGAACTGTTCAGCCATGGCCTATTTGTAAAGGATCCCAATTGTGTTTTGGTAATAAGTTTTCTTCTACTGTATGCTTGGGAATTAGGTTATCCTGCTTTTACTCAATGAATATCAATGTTGCTAGAAAATCCTGCTGCTCGGTCTGTCTGCCCATCCACCCATCTATGTAACTATCTATCTGTCTATCTATCTATCCATCTATCTACTATTAATCTATCATCTATCTTTGATTCTCATTGTTCACAGACAAGAGACTGTTTTATCACACACTTTCTCTCCAAGTTAATGGCAAAAGAATGGAAGAAGCTTTGAGATGCTATTATTTCTTTCAGTAATCTATCTAAGCTATCTTTAAAGAAACTATGCACAATTTAGATGCTCTTAAGATTATTTCTTTGTCCTTCTAAGACTAATAATCCACCTGTTTTAAGAACCATAGATATGGAAGATTCTCTCTTCATGTTCTAGCTTCTCAACAATTTTCATTTTATAAGTTTGTATGCACTGATATAGTAAATAACTTCAATTTGAGTTTGAGCATAATTTCAAATATGTATCAATTCATATATTTATCACTTTATGACTTGCTTGGTGGTAACTTTTGCCTATTGTTCTGGTAAGTTGATTTATGTTGCCTTGTTGCTCAGACTCATTTTTCACACATTCTTGGTGACAAAAGATATCTGTTACTTAGCAAATATATTTCCTCTGTTTATAATAAACTATCATGGTAATACTTTCATAAATTATAGAACTGTGTTGCCAAAATTATATACATCTCTCTCTCATATATATCTGTATATATATATATATATATATATGGCATGTGTATGGTATATATATGATTAATATATGTGGTGTATATGGTAAACATATATAGTATATACGTGGTGCTTATGTGGTAAGATTTTATACACACACACACACACACACACACACACACACACACACGTATATTCCATTTTAGTTCTTCATCTTATAGGTAAAAATGACAATTTCTTACAGTTTTCTAATACTTTTCAAATTTTTTTTATACTTAGAATATCATGTGGACTTTGTGCATAATGTGATGTAGACATTAAACTTTTGTTTAAATTGTTGGTAAATTTTCTCAGCAACAGTTTTGAATAGATTGTGTTTCTCAGCTGATATAGAAATCTGGTCTTATCATATTTCCCCTTCCTTTCCACAATAGTAATCATTTATAATTGTATCTATCTACTTCTAAGCTTCTTACGGCATTTTTACCTGAACCATGTATTCAAGCTTTATGGGGACAATAAACTCATCTGTCTTCTTTAACACTTCATGTCTAGAGCCTAAAAATCAGTGGATGTTAGTAGATGCTCCAGAATATTTCTAAACGGATGATTACATTCTCTAAAGAATAAAATATGACTGATGAACTCTTTCTGTTTCAATATGTGTGTATAGTCGCATATACATAGAACATACTTATATATACACACCTAAAAACACATATTGATGCTTATAAATATGTGTTATTTACAAACTTGCTAGATTATAATCTAATTGATCAATAAACAAACTAAAATCACATTGATCTGTCTTGGTTTTCTCAGCTTCTTAATTAGTAGGTCCTTTTTCTTTAAGAATATTATTATTAGTTTCTTAACAAATAACTTTTTAATGCTGAGCATGATGACACAGTCCTATAATCCCAGCATTTAGGAGGCTGAGACAGGAGAATTGTTATGAGTTTGAAGCCAGACTGAGCTACGTAGTGAGTTCAAGGCTAAACTGAACTATGTAGTGAAACTCTGACTCACAATTTTTTAAAAAAGAATTTTAAAACATTTAAATTATGTCATATGATTCAAATGAATTTGTCATATTATATATTTTTGTCTAAAATCCTTCTTTCATGATGTACTTGGATATCTGTGTTTGTTATAAACAAATGGTAACACTGCATGTTTTAGGCTTGGTGTAAGGGATGCTGCCTAAGTGTCTAATTAACACATAATTTATCATATCTTCCATATTTATATTCTTGAAATTTATTGGGCTTTCTATTTTGTTTGTGTTAATAAATTTCCAAAGACCTTCTACACTGTTTTTAATGTCAAATAAAGAGGAAGAGCTACATGAGCCTTTCCCCTGCATCTTTTAGGACTAAACTGGGTACAAAGAAAAGCACCGCTAACATACTTCATGATGTTATTGGATCTGTCTACTCTCGTTCCTCGTATGCAACATTTAACCACTTTAACTGAGGACAAACCTTATATGAATACTGAGAAAAGGCATGACAGAATCAATACCTGGTGCATTCAAAGATTGTACAGGATTTCCTTTGCATGCTTACTTGTCAAGTACTGAAGATGATACTTTGACCAAGTTTGGTATTCTGTATTATATTTTAGTCACATTTTAAAAAATATAATGCAATACAGTGTATTGTATTTACCTGGACATTCAAATAAAAATGTAAATAACTTTTTGAGAATTTAAATTATGGGATTTTCCTCATTATTCCAATATAAAGAACAAATAATGAAGAAGCAAGTTCAAGCTACTTGGTGATATAAAACTTGAAGCTAAACACCTGTTTTAGGAGATTGAAAAACTATTTTATGAGTTCCCAAGAAAATGTTCTGCTATAGCCTCATCATTATAAAGAATTATGTCTAGAAATGTTGCCATTACTATTATTTTTGTGAGAAAATAATAACCCAAAGCATTTTTATGGAAGGAGTTGACTTTCAGTAAAAAGCAAGAGTTAGATTCATTGTCTTGTGGAGTGAGTGGCCCCACATAATCTAGTGGAGGTTATTGTTTGCTTTACCAATTCAATTAAAAGCTCAAACAAGTAAAGCCCACAGGGGACTTCTACCAAAGGCTAATTTATTAGTAAATGCTATTCTGAGCAGTACAGCACAGCAAGTAAACTGTCTGTGGGAAATAGTCTAATTTATGAAATGAATTAATATGGTTAGCGATTCTCAAGAGGTATACTTTTCTACAGTAGGTATACTTTTCTACAGTAAGGGAGACGTTCAGGATTTAGTCCAATTACCTGTTTGTGTGGATTCTTTTATTGCACATAGATATTGCTACTATGTCCAAACAAATATGCTTTTCGTGTTTTCATTTTATTTTGGCACTCTTTTTTTGAATGTATAATGTATATTATACATATATATATCTGTATTTGTCTATCTTTATCTATGCATCTTTGTGTATATAACTCAGTGAATATGTATCAAAAATTATACATATCTATACCTATCTATTTTTGTTTGGGAAATTTACATTTATAGATATATTTATTAGCAATGATTCTGTGCTCCACAGGAACTAGAAAAATATCATATATAAATTATGGGCATTGTGTAAAAAAGTAGTTATTGGAATGTCTATGAACTTTGATGTGTGGAACATAATTAAAGGATATGCAGATGTTACCACTGGGTCCTCTAGAATGAATGCCTAAGAGTCTTATCTTCTCTTGTATATTTGGGAGGATATTAATTACTTTTAGGACTTATAATGAGGTACTTGATTAGGATGCTGCAGCATAAGACAAAAGTAATAGTGAGCTTTAGCTGTGCATTAATGCCACGGGCTCTGTTTCCAACCAAAATACAAATGGAGAGTAATTAAAGTGAGAACTACCTCAGTGTTAATACTATACTGGTTGCAAATTATTATATTGGCAAATATGATAAAAATTTCTGAATCCAATTTATTTGTCTGTATAAAAGTATTATTAGAACTGTTTAGAAAAAATTTATTGGCCTCCAATATTGTTTGGAATCTCCAAGAATGAGGAGTAAGGCCGCACTTTCCACCCCAATTGATGCCAGAGCCTGGGGCTCCATGGGAGAGGAGAGAGCCTTCTTCCTGCAGACATCAGCATTTGGTGCTCTACCAGGAGAGAAGAGAGGCCTGGCACTGCCTCATCTGCCAACATCAGCACCTCACATGCCCCAAGGAACAGAGAGGTGACAATCAAGGGACTCACATTTTGAAGATGAAACCAAAAGCCAGGAGGAAAGTTTTGCTCCAAGTGTTACCCTACTGCAGAGATTTCATGAGGGACATCCTTGGGAGACAGGCTTGGAGTGGGTAAAACTAGACAGATATCCACTGAGATCCCCTGAGAAGCTCAACCTCATGCCAGAAAGATCACAGGGGCAGTACTCTGAGGTTAAAGGCCAGGTTTGGTTGGTATGGCAGTCAGAGGTGGTGAATTTTGCTCCATTTAATGGTGGTGTATGAATGTTTATTAGGATTTGTTAGACTCCTGTTCATTGATTTTACTACTATATTCAAGGTGGTATAGTTGGTGCTATTGTCTTGGTATGTATTCTAACATCTGGATTGTCTAGAGTTCATAAACGACACTATTTTCATTCACAAAGAACCATCACTGGGTCACAGAACTTGCAAAACTGAGCATAGAAAACAAACAAACAAACAAAAATAAAAAAATAATAGAAAAATGAAAATCAAGGCAACAAAATTACTTTAAAAACTTTCAAAGCTGATCTAGGGAACATCAGTGGGAAGAAAGCAATAACTCACAAAGCATAAATGTCTGACAGATTGTTAATAGAGGTCACAAAGCAGTTAAATGAAGTGTTTGATGATACAAAGGGGATAAAACTAAACAGATAATGATCCCAGGGAAGCAAGTGATCAGTGAGTCCAGAGAAGACAGTAATACATGCTGCTATAGCTAGAGAAAGAGATGTAAAACATGAATATGCAGCATAGAAGTTCCATCAAAAATTTCCAAACAGAAATCCATGAGATTAAAAACCAATGTGATGATGGAATTTCACATATAGAAGACAGTGCTGTGGTCATTGTTCAGTTAATGAAAGATACTCTAAATATAACAAGAGATTAAGGAATGGATCCAACAGGTGAAGACAGCTCAGAAAAGACTAATATAAGAGTAACTGGAACTAATAAAATATCAGAAGACACATAGAGGGCATAAAAATCATATTTACAGAAACACTAGCAGAAAACTTTTCAGACATGGAAAAAGAATTTAACATACATGTAAGTGAGGCAGATAAAAGTTTGAATATGCATGATCAGAAAATAAAGTACTCTGTATCACATAATTATTAAAATTGTTAAAATTATTAAGAAATTCAGGGCCAGCAAACCAACACTCCAGAAATTTTTCGTGAAAATATTAGAAAGAGACAGTGAAGCTAATGATGGCAAAGGGTTAATAGAATGAATATCTCAGGCAGGGCTTCTGATTAAGCAGAAAGGACAGAAAACAAAGCAGAATAAATATAATGACAGGAATAAGTCAGTACCGGTCCATTAACTATTTATGTGAATAAATTGAATTTACCAATCAAAAGACACACATTAATGGACTAAGAAACAGAAAACAACATTTATGTTCTACGTAAGGAACATTTCTAAACCAAAAAAATTATAGATTAAAAATCAAATGACATGAAACAATATTCCATTTAAGGGAAATCTAACTGGAAGTACTAGCTGTCTAATTTTCTGACAAAGTGAACTTTAAGGAAAAGTTTATCCAAAGAGACAAAGAGGAGCTCCACATATTGGTAACAGAAATAATCAACATGAAGAGATACCAATTACAGACATATACACACCAAACCACAGTGCAACCAAGTTCATAATGGAAAAGCTGAGGGACATTAGAGATCAGATAAACATTAATGCAATAATAATAGGGGGTTTTCATTATCAACAATAGACAGCAATGAAACAAAAATTAACAAAAATATGAGTTGAACCAAACATTTGAACAAGTGGATTTAATAGATATCTACAGAATCTTCCATGCAACAATAGAACACATACTTTTCATGATAATTTCCCCAAAATAGGCCACATAACAAGGAAAAAAGCATGGTTAAAAAAATGGAAAATAATCAAAATTTTACCATGCATATTATCATACCACAGTGCAGTGAAACTAGAAATCAATAGGAGAAGAAGCTACAGAAATTGCAAACATGGAAATTAAGCAACACAGTCTTGGGCAAACAATGTGTCACATAAGAAATTAAGGAAGAAATGGGATAGTTCAAGAATTTAATGTTACACCATACCAGAACTTATGTAACACAATGAAACTGTTCAATACAACATAGAAGAACTTGGGGACTCAGTGAAAGAAGTCCCATTGGGGGATGCCACATCAGAAAAAGAGAACTAGCCCAAACAAACAACTGAATGTTGCATCTGAAGTTCCTAGAAAAACAGGAACAATACAAAGCCGGAGCTCATACAAAGAAGGAAATTATAAAGATCAGAAATCAATGAAATGAAGACTAAAATACAATTTAAAGAATCAATGACATGAAGAGCTGGTGCTTTGAAAGAATAATCAAAATAGACAAATACTTAGCCAATCTTGCCAAAAAGATTTATACAAATCAATGCAATTAGAAATGAAAAAGAAAATAAAAATAGAAAATAGAAATTAAAAAATGCAAAAGATGAAATCATGGTGGATACTGCCAAAATCTAGAAAATTATCAACTACTTCACAAACTTTATGCCCAACAGTGGAAGAACTCAGAAGAAATGAAGATTACTGTACACATATTCCCAAAACTGAACCAAAGAGATGTAAAATCTTTGATAATCCACTAACCATCAATGAAATAGAAGCAGTAGTAAAAAAAAAAAAATCTATCAAGAAAAGCTTAGGACCTGATAGAATCACTACTGAATTCTCTAAGAACTTCATGAAAAATCTAACACCAATACTCTTCAAATTCCTGATCAACTCAAGAGGGAAAGAGTACTTCCAAAATCATTCTTGGAAGCTAGTATCACCCTGAGCACAAAACCACATAAAAACTCCAACCAAAAATTGAACTACAGGCCTGTATCTTTAATGAATGTAGATGTAAATATTCTCAACAAGGTAAGGCAAACAAAAATTCAACAAATCAACAAAAATATCACATATGATGACTAAATAGACTTTATCTTATGAATGCAAGAATGATTCAATATATACAAAACAACAAATGCAATCCATCACATAAACAGAAGCAAATTAAAAATCACATGATATCTCATTAGATACTGAAAAAGCCACTGAAAAATTCAACATTGATTCATGATAAAAACCCTGAAGAAAATAGATACAGAAGGATCTTACCTCAAGATAATAAATGTCATTTGAACCAACCCACTGCCAGCTCATATTAAATGGAGAAAGACTGAAAGCATTCCCTCCAACTCAGGAAAAAGACAAGGATGTCATCTATTACTGCTTCCGTTCAACATAGACCTTGAAACATTAGCAAGAACAATCCAGTAAAGAAAGAAACAAAATAGATATGCACAGACAAGGTTAAAGCATCATTTGCAGATGATACAATCCTCTAATTAAGGGACCCAAAAAATCCCACAAAAGATTGTAAGAATTAATAATCAAATTTAGCAATGCAGTAGGTACAAAATGAACACACAAAAGTCAATAGCACCCCTAAATGCTAAGAGTGAGAGTAGGAAAATAATACCAAATATTGTAGCATCAAGAGAAATTAAATAATTAGTGATTATTTAATTAAATTAAGTGAAAGATCTCTGAAGAAGGAAATTGAGATGAGCATGAGAAAATGGAAAAATATCCTTTGTACTTGAATAGGGAAACAGACACACAAACAAACAATGATCAAAGGGCCATACTTCCCAAACCGATGTACAGACGCAATCACATTCAAAGTGCTGACATCATTTTTCATAGATTTAGAGAAAATATTTCTAAAATTCATGTAGAATCAGAAGAGACCCAGAAAAGCAGAAGCAGCTTTGGGTAAGAGAAGCAAAGCTAGAGTTGTCACAATTCCAGATTTGAAGTTACACTGCAAAAGCTACTGTGATTAAAACAGGATGGTGCTGGCACAAAAGCAGACATTTGGATCAGTGAAACAATGAAGGCAGCAGAAATAATTCAGGCACATTCAGCTATTCATCTTTCACAAAGGGGCAAAAATATACACTGGAGCAAAGAAGTCTTTTTAATAAATGGTTCTGGGAAAATTTGATACCCATATGCAGAAGAATGAGTCCAGACCAGTCTCATCATGTAGTAAGATAGCACAAAAATGGAGCAAAGATTTAAATATCAAAAGAAAAACTTAATCTTATGGAAGATAAAATAGGTAAAACTGTTGACAATACAGGTGTAGGCAAAGACTTTATGAACAAAACAACAGTGGCCCAAGAATTAATACCAGCAATCAACACATGAGATTATTTCAAACAAAACAGCTTTTGCTCAGCAAAGGAACCAACCAACAGAGTGAAGTGATAACTTACATAATGGCAAAATATTTTGCCAGTTATTCCTCAGATAGAGGACAAATATCTAGAATAAATAAAAAATGAAACATCCCAAAATAATCAATTAAAAAATGCACAACTGAAATGAATAGACACCTCAGAAGTACAAATGGCCAAAAACCACTTGAAAACAAAAAGTTCAACGATTCTGGGTGTTGGAGAATTGCAGTTTAAAACCACACTGAAGGACAGCCAGCTAGGATTTTTTCCCAATTTGTGGGTTTTCTTTTTACTTTGCTGGTGATTTCTTTAGATGTACAAAAACTTTTCAGTAGGATGAGGTCCCAATTATTGATTCTTTGAAGTGTTTCCCTTGCAGCTTCGTTCTTGTTCATGAACTCTCTGCCTACTCCTATGTCTTCCAGATTTTTACCTACTT
>PVLD010008888.1:0-80814 GCA_004027595.1 Dinomys branickii | reverse complement strand
GATTCAGGAAAAACCGGTTAGAGCGCGCACTTAACTCACCCTGTGATCGTGCAGACAGGAGTGCCGTTCAGATATTTTTCCCTGGATGGAGATTTTCCCTGACTCAGAAATCGCGCCGGCCGGTCGCTATTGCTCCAGTTCGCGCAGCGCTGGCTGCGGGGGTGGGGTTCTGAGCGGGATCCCGGAGCGCTGCCCGGTTTGGCGCAGTTTGTCCCAGTAGCGCATTCTCTGTCGGGTTTAGGAGCTGAAGCCATTCTTCCCTCCGCACTCGCTCTCTCAGCTGGTCGTCTTCTTCCCAGAAGTCCTCATTTCTGTCTTCATATTGCTATATTTCATTGTTTGGGTGGTAATCCTCTGGGAGGTTCTCTCTCTGCTGCCTATCCGGTCGCCATCTTCCCGGAAGTCCCTTTTTTTTTTTTTTCCGGGACCAGGGATCAAACTCAGGGCCTTAAGTGCTTAGCGGCAAGCACTTACCCCACTGAGCTGTACCTCCAGCCCTATTATTTTTTAAGATGATTACAATGCCCTGAATACTTTAAGACATTATCTCATGTCTCTTCCCAATAATTCTCTGAAATAAGCATTATTACCCTCATGTTATGGGTGGAAAAATGAGGAATGGGTCTTAAAGAAGTTCAGCACCTTTTCAGATTTACAAATCCAGTAAGTGATGCAATCAGGACAACAAGCTGAATGCGTGGTGTTGCACTTGAACACTCTCACCTCTAGTAGCTTCACTTTGCCTAAAAGTAAGCATTTCTTCCCTCAGAGCTCATTGCAAAGAAGATGGCATGCTCTCATGACCTGAAAAAGTTCAGAGCCAATGGTAGATAAACTTATAACTAAATTCTCAGAATAACAAATGTTCTTAAAGATACATACATAGTCTTTGCTAAGTAAATAATCTGGTTCTAAGGGTGCCTCATTAAATTACATAATTCATTCCTAAAGAAGCAGTAAAGTGTGGGAGACCCATGGCAGGGTGGGAGCACATGGCCTGCCAGTGGACTAATTCGGAAGAGCTATTTTTTTATCTGTCCTTTAATTTTTTATTTTTTGGTGTGGGAGAGTAAACCCCAGGCCCTGAACAGGATCAACCTGTATTTTATCACTGAGCTATACCCTGTGCCCTGTCTGTTTCATTACTCATTCAAAAAGTGCTCCTCATTTGGAATGGCTACCCATGGTTGATGGCATTAATGGCTCCAGGAGAAGCCATGGAGACTGTCTAGGCTGTCACCAAAGGTTAGTTACACAAACTAGCTCATAAGCGTGAAGCATTGTATTAGTGAAGAGGGAGAGGATAATTCTCCCAGAAAGAGATTGGCTTGACTGGGCATAGAAGATGGGGACTGGAGGGAGCACCTGAGAATTTGATTAATTTAGCTGTTTGCCTTCTCTAAGCTAGGAGCTGGGCTGGTACTAATACAAAATGCAGGGAGGAGAGCTTACAAATTCACGCTCTTTCAGAGGGCCCACCCAGAGATGGGATCACTTTGAGCCTGCTTGGGGGTTGAGCTATCCTGTTTATCAGGAAAAGAATGGGGATACAGTCACTTCCTGAGACTATGCTAACACAGTCACAAACTGGGTGGTTAAGACAATAGACATTCATTCTCTTTGTCCTGTAAACCATAAACCTGGACTCAAAATATTGACAAGGCCATCTTCAGAGCCATCTCCAGGAAAGAGTCTTCCTTGCGTCTTCTAGTTTCTGTCAGTTGCCTGAAATGTTTGGCTTTCCGTAGCTTGTAGACACCTAACTACAATCTCCTCCTTCAGTTTTACGTGACTTTCTTCTGTGTGTCTGGGAGCAAATTTTACTCTTATGAAGATATGTCATTTGGGTTTTAGTACCACTGCAATCCAATGTGACTTCATCTAAATCTGATTATATCTGCGAAGAACCTATTACTCAATTAAGCCACATTCTGAGATTTCTCATGGCCATGTATTTGGGGGAAACACAACTCAAACCAATACAATGCAATCTGTAGCTTCTGAGAAGTTTCTTCACTCTTAGAATCCCCAGGCTTTGCTCTTTTGTGTTTTCTTTTGTTTTTATTGTTTAATTTCTTCTTTTTTGCCCAAGAGAACTTTGCCTTCCTTGGCATTTAATAACCTGATTTTCTTTTCTGATTTTGTAGAATGGTCATTTCAGCTTGTTTCTCTGTTCTCATGGAGATGTGCCAGCCCATCAGATCCCTTAAAAGTTAACCTGCAAATCATTAAGCTCAGATGCCTGTAATTTGGGGGACGTCCCCCTTAGTTTAGTCTTTAGAGAGGACTAGTGGCCTGCGTCAGTCCTTTTTCTTAGCGGGATGTATAGCTATCATTTACTTATCCTCTCGCGATAGTGCCACATACACTTTCAGACTACTGGGGAATTAACCAATAACATCGAATCAGACATCGCTGACTCCTTGTGGTTCTCACATGTCAGTCTCCTTTGGCCAAGTTTGGTCACTTCTGAGAGCTCATTTTCTCCTCTCTGCTCTCCTAGACTTGAAAGTTTTTCTTCAAAAATCCCTTTAGTGACATTAGTATACTTCTTATGGATGTACTAGAGGTGAAATACTGCAGGAAATCATTCACCTTTCTTTGGGGTGAGTTTCCTCAAATTCTCAGCCATAGTTACCAGTGAACATCATTCCTTCCACACCCGAAAGAGTCCTCAGTAACTTCTCTTGGTGACCTCAAACCTTCCACAGGTGGTTTTTTTCATGCTGCAGAGGCAAGCAAGGAGCATCTCAAGGTGTGATAAAACAGATGATTGTTTTCTAGAAAAACTATTAGTATGTTGATCATTTTAGCCAAGTATAGAAGCATATCATTTATAGTGTTTAATTTTTTTCTTTTACTATACTTTGGCATTTTGGCTTCTTAATACCTACTGAAATTCTCAGGCATTGCCTGAGGTATCAAAACAAAATTGTAAGGGCACCCTATTTGAGCTGTCTTTCTCTTCATTTCGCTCCAGCCTCGGTGGATTTCAACCAAGTGTCTTCCAAGCTGGCACACTGCTGATGTTGTTGCTTTATGGAATTGTGCTTTTAGGAGAATGCCAAGTGTTACGAGGTGGCTGAATTTGAACAATTGTAGGGCAATGTGGAATTTACTTTTTAAATTTTGTACCTCCGATCATATTTGGTTGTTTGATTGTGAGTGTGCTTTTGCTAAAAACACACACATACACAAATGTTTGATGATAGAACATATATAGGAGGTCACTATTATAAATTTTTAACTCTGTTTTATAACCCGTAGCTTGTTTTAGAGAAAAACAAAGAGTGTAAGGTTCTTTTTATGAAAAAGTTTAAATTAGCTACACAAATAAACAGGTTTAGCAACAGCCTTAAGCTCTTCTTGTTATGAGTTCAGTAGATCAATGTGCTTCCTGCTGATAAAGTAAGCACTTCCTTTCAGCTGATGACTAGGATTTTGTAGGAAAATAAAATCAGAGATTATCAGGCACCAGTAAAAGCTGTGTAAAGATTAACTACATAAAATTAAAACTGTAGGATCTTCTTCAAGCATTAATTTATTCCAGTTCGACTGAAGTCAGAATTACATTAACATATTAGATTTTGTCAGATTGGTCTCAAAGTCAGTAAAAAGATCTTTGCTTTTTTAACTTTTTCTCAGTTGCTGTGGGGACTTTCTCCTTAGTCAGTGTGGACTTCCATTCCCATGCCCTTGGGTGATGTAGTCCATAAGGTGTAATGGGGAGGTCGCAGACCCAAAGATGAGTGGTGAGGTGGGGGTGTCAGACTGTCTGGGTTTGTGCCTAGAGCAGCCATTCACTTGCAGAACATGCACAAGTCACCCTGGAGGCTCACTTCACTCATCTCTAAAACGGGCCTAACTTTATGACGCTTGTCTATCCCGTATTGGTTAGAATTTTAAACAAGTTACTGTACTTATTGAGCGCACTCTGAAAATTGAACTCTCATACACATAAGGACTGTCTTGTTAAAAATTTATGATAGCTCAATAAACAACCAATTTCTTACCTTTTCTTTAGCTAGTCATAGATTTTTAGCCAGTACTTCCTCTTCTAGGTCCAAATCTTTCTCTAATCTTGTTCTATATCTGTACAAAGTCTTGTTAAGATATAATGCACAGCATGTGTGGGATGGTTGTCACAGTCACAACCCTTAGCTACAAAACTTAATTGTTTCATGTAATCCATATTAGCAGCCTATGTGGTAAGAATTAATACTGATATAGATGAACTGAGGATTAGAGATGCAAAATTACTTATCTAATAAGTGTCAAAGTCAATGTTGGAACCCAGTTTCCTTTATGCCTGTCTAAACTTTATCAGGTATGTTAGGTTTCTGAAAGTTTTTTGATCTAACATATTAAGATGCCCTGAAAGCATGTCTCCACCATGCAAACTTTATGACTAATTGGCTACAAAGAGCCACTTTCTCTGTTCTTCTAAATATATAAATGTTGCACGTCTTTGTTCAAGAACAGCACTGTTCTTTCCTCGGTTGGTGTTTTTATCATTTAGTTATTCTTTTTAAGGTAGACCCTGAAATTACTGCCATCTATTTTAGATACTGATTTCTAGTTACAGAAACACCCCTATTTCTTTTGTGTTTTATTATTCTTTCAACACACGGTGAGAAAGGAGACATTGATAGTCTAAACCTTATGTTCTGTGCTATTTTCTCATAGCTATTGGATTGATATAGCATATCTTGTATCCTCACCCTTCTCTCTCCTATCGGCTCCTGTGACTTTTGGCCGCACACCCAAAATTAGAAACATGACTCACAATCACATGAGCCATTTTTTCTTATTTGAAGTTCTATGTAAATTAATATATAAAAGATAAAAAAGAATTCACACTTCTTAAAATGTGAAATAACTCTTTGCAAACTCTTTGCAAACAGCTAAAAAATGCTGGGTTACATGCAGAAGGGCATGTGTGTGATGGCACAATTTATACCAATCAACCTTTTTCTCAAATGATAGTATGTATATTTAGTTTCTATAACACTCTTTATCCAATGGTATATGCTCAATAACTGCTTATTGAATGAATGAATGAATGAAACTAGAATGTAATTTTACTTTTTTAAATTTAGAATTACAAAGATGGAGTTCAGTTACTAACATAATTACCAGAATCCACTTTCTTTTCTAGAACTTTATAGTTTTCACCATAAAATGTTACCAAATTGCATATTCTATTCGTATTTAATGGGAACTTTGAAATCAAATGCGCTACCTCTTCATAAGTCATTCACAAGTAATGAGAAAGAGAAGGAGAAAAGAAAACTTCAAAGTGTTCAAGCTCCAGAAGTTTCTTTCTCTCATTTTTAAACAACCAGTCACTATTTCCTCCAGCAGATGAACACTTACGATAATACTGGAATTTGTCTTTAAAAGACACACCCATGTGCTAGGGATGAGAATAGATATGACAAGCCTAAAAATACCGTTTTTCTTTTTGTTTTTAAAATGCAAACTTTTTCAGTGTTGGGGATTAAATCTATAGGCCTTCCAGCCAGAGACTCTTCTGCTGAACCTACAGTCTAGTTCTTAAACAAACCTTGTTTATAGTTTCTTTTAAATATTTGAAGAAAGGACACCTATGGTTTTTCAAAGCATCACTGCACGCCAAGAATCTGATAATATCACTGCCATGTACAGTGACTTGTAGAAGGTATCAGCATTGTATTCCTGTTATTTGCAAAGGAATTTACAAGGAAACCAAAAACAATTGGAAAAGAAAATGGAAAAGTGTTTCAGTGTCTTAGATGAGTCAGCTATGATTTTGAAAAAGTGGAACGAGATGGGCTGATGAACTGATGCTCAAAAAATGCAGAGATGAAATGTTCAAACTTCTGTTTCCTTGTTCTCTTTTATATTGTGTGTCCATAAAGATATTTTCCTCAAAGGTTTTTTTTTCCATTGGATTATTTATTTGATACAATGGACACAAAAACTCCTGTGAGCTGCATGTGGAAATAAAATAGCTTCACTTTCCTATAAAGTATTTTAGGGAACAGAATTGCATTTTAACACGGGGTTGCCCAACTTTAGGAAGGGTCATTTGATGGAGTACGTTACAAGTGCATTCCCTAGAGTGGGGCAGCGGGGCAGAGAATATGTCTAATCTGTTGATTTTGGCTTTAGAAATATTTTCCATAGCAGGGCAAATATTTTCTAATCCTTTATGGAACTTTTTTTTTTAGACATTCACCACAATCTATAAACAATGTGAGCACATGTAATTTTCAATAGCTTTTTTACAGAGCTTTAGCCAGAAATAAAGCGAACTTTATAGAGCATGGGAAAGATATTTCCTGGACAGCACATTTATTTTATCTATCTATCTATCTATCTATCTATCATTTATCTGTCTGTCTGCTTTTGTTTGTTGTACTAGTCTTTGCACTGAGCTGATTCCTCAAACCTTTAAAATGTTTTAATGTTGAGACAAGCTGTTCTAAGCTATTTAATTGCCCACGCTGGGTTGGAATTCATGATCCTCCTGTCTCAGCCTCCCACAGTGATGAGATTAGACGCATGCGTCTCTGTATCTTCTAAAGTGTAGAAGCAGAGGTTTTCAGGTGGAAAGAAAAGACAGGAAACTCAAGAAGGTCAAGAAGGTTGTAGCACCTTGGCCTAAAGTCTACTTCTCAACCTGAAAGGAACTTGAAATAATGTACTAAACTTGGAAATACTGTACTAGCGGCAAGGAGACTGAAGATCCAAAGACCTGAGGGTACCAGCGCTGCTCACGTAACCCATTATACTTTCTGTTACGTCGTTCTCACCTAAATATTGTGAGGAAAGTACAAAACTTAGATGATGTTTTGACAAAGTTAACAAAGGTTTTATGAAGTGAGCCGAACATTGTTATATGAGAAGTATTTCTTTTAAAAATATATCTAGAAAGTTGTACCTATGATTTTTTTGCTTTTCCCTTTGATGTTGGGAACGGCGATCAGGGTCTTGTGCACACTAAGCTTTCACTGAGCTGGTTTCTCAGACCCTTCTCCACTCCTTCTCATTGTTTTATAACTGCAGAAGCTTTATTGTGATTTAACGAGTTTCTCCTAAATTAACACTGCATCCTTTTGGTTACCTTTGGTCAGTTGAAATTTTTGTCTAGTTGCTGCTGTGCTCTTTGAACTGACAGCTTTGCTGCTCTCACAGGTTGTGGCGGGGAGCTCTCTGGAGCCCAGGGCGCCTTCAGCAGTCCTGGGTACCCTGGAAATTACCCAGCCAACAAAGAATGCATCTGGTACATTCACACCGCGCCGGGAAGAAGAATTCAGCTCACCATCCATGACTTTGATGTGGAGTATGAGACAACTTGCCGATATGATGTCCTGGAGGTAAGAGAGAAGATGGTTTTCGGTATATCCCAAGATAGAAGAGGGGCACAGGTGGAGATCTCTCAGAGGAGATCACCACATTCTTTCCAGTGCCCCGCGGAGTTCTATTTTTAGGCGTTGTATTCCTTTCACCCATAGTGTCAGTAGACGTGGGCAATTAACATCTTAGGTTTCCCTCCGAGCAGCTTCTGAGAGCTATACCAGCTCACTTAGGAGGGGCGGCCAGCAAGCAGCAGCAGAGGACGGTGACAGAATGCAGAGGGAGGGCCACGAGGAAGCTCCCGGATGACTCGGTCTTCTGGGACCTTCCAGAGGAAGGTCATCCCCAAAGGACCACGCGGAGGCATCAGCCCCCTGACTCTGGTTCCCTTGGGTGAGCACTGCGCTTGAGATCATTAGAACCTCAAATGCCAGTGTGAGAAAACTCCCTTAGAAAAAGCCTATGGAGAGCAGACGCTGGCAGCAAGCACAGGGCCTGGGCCCCAGAGCTGCAGCTGCTGTGCGGTGGGTCAGCAGGGTGCATCTGCTGCAAAGGCTTTTTAAAAAAAAATGATCACTTAGATAGTGTGGGGCATTTGAAGATGAGAACTTTTCAGGGTTAGTGCAAAGGGTGCATCAGAGAAAATTAAGATGGTTTTTGAGAACCTAGGACCATGAATTGTATTATAATCAGGTTTTTATCGGATGAATGTAGTCATTAGGATACACATGTGGTGTGTGTATTGATATCTCTGTCTCCTAAACTTTGATCTGTCTGCATGATTTAATGCCTTTGTTTTAAGTACAAACAAAGCTCACTGCCTGAGCTGTAGGGACTGCTATAGCATATCCCAGCAGGGATTGCATATCCAGGAAAACTGAAGGGCCCTTAGGTGAGGTATTTTTGCTTTGCTTTGTTTTACTACTCTATCTTTGTACCCCAGTACCTGGGAAATAGTAAACGGTCAATATTTTCATGCAGTGAACAAAAGCATCCAAATCTCTCACTGACATATTGAAATGTTGCACAGCTGTTGTGTTTTACAGAGGATTATTTACAACCATCTTCCCTTTGCCCGTTGAATAATCCCATGAGGTAAAAGGAAGATCGTGTCCCCATATCATAGCTGTCAAAACCAAGGCTCAGGTGAACGGGCTTTTGCATGACCACATGGATGGCGAAGGGAAAAGATAAGCAGTGAACCTGGCCACTACTCCATTCTCCGTGTAAACCAGTGTCACACCATGGTTCTGTGCTGTGTGCAAGGGGATGAGATGTGTAGGGCGGGCTTTAAAATCTTTATTTGATTAGAAAATAACTTCTTGCTGTGAAAAGAAATGAAGTTCCAAAATCATCCCCTTGAGGAGTAGAGGCAGGCTCTTGAGGGACTATCTTTAGTAGCTCATGTCCTGCTAAGGGGAGCAGTGCTACAGGAAAAGAAGTCAGAGAAAGAGTTGAACAGGCTGTGGGTGCAACCATACCTTTGTCTTCGTAGAGGTATTGCTATCATGAGTCCATCTCAAAGGAGGAAGGGTTTTTAGGAGGGCAGAACAAGGTACCTCCCGAAATTCACTCCCAGTGTGAAGTAGGACTAACACTCACACGTGGAATGTTCCAGTGATTTCTCTTGCCAGTGAGGATATGACTTGGTGCATAAAGCCCTTTGCACTTCCAAAGGGCTGGCAGAAGAATGTCGCAGTGATGTGCAATGTTCCAAACCCTTCATTCTCATATTCCAAAGTGCATATGTTTGTTGCCCGCTTGGCAAAGCGTAAATGGGTTCTTTGTGCTTTGTCACATCCGTTACATGAGAAAGCAGAAGCAGGGCCTTTTCCTTGCAAGCAGCCCCAAGAACAGAGGGACAAATTCAGGAACTCCGGGGGAAAAAAGCAGCATTCAAGGGAGAGGGTCCTTCACTTGCATATTGGAGAAAGATGTCAGTCAGCCTGGGGTTTGCTTTTGTTAGGACGAACTGACCCTGCAGTGGACTCCCAAGTTCCTTTGAAGTCAGACTTTAGGGAAATATTTAGTGGCTACTAAATATTTTTGGAAAATATTTTTCTTAAGGCTGAAAGGAGTGGCCCCTTGACTTTTTGTTCATAAACATTGTTTCACTTTTCTGCAAATGCTCAAATGAGATGAAACTGCTAGAGTCTAATAAATTTGGGCTAATGATGATAAAATACTTTTCCGCATGGCTTAATCACTGATAACACATCGGCAGTTGGTTTCAAAATGTGTTTTCCATATGAAGTGCTGCCCAGTAACTTTCTCAGCCTGCACACTCATCTTCTACGCTCTGCTGATCACAGCCAGGGAAGACCTTCCTGTCACCAGGTGTGCTGGGACTTCCTGGGATTCACCAAACTCATCAGAAGCCATCTTCTCCCTCTGAAACAACTGCCTAGCAAGTAACCAGTTGCATAAAGCAACAGCCATGTGGTTACTCACGACTGCGGAATGCTGGCTTGATTGTAATAATAAACAGAGCCAACAGAGCGGAAAGAAATGTTCAAAACAGGTTAAAACCATGGCTTTGAAATGCTCTCCATCCTGAGCACTGGCTAAAGGTACATTTTAATCTCTGATCATCAGACCAATTCTTTTTCCCCCAAAGTTGAGTCATAGGCCATGGTGGGACGAACCACACCCTGGAACCTTTCCATCCTTTTCCTCTGCCGAATGTGTTTCAACTCTCGATTTGGTGTGTGGAAGTCAAAATCTCCATGCGATTGCTTTGGTTGTAGAGACATTGGGTTGATTTTACAGTACGCTCTGAGACAGCTCTGTAGAAAGAGGCTGAGCTGGCATCCAGCAGGAAAGGGAGTCCGCTGCTTGCAAAAAGCCAGCACAATTACTTGCTGGGGGCAGTTAGCACAGGCCGATCTCTCTGTAAAGGTCGTTTATGAGCCCAGCCCAGGGACAGGGAGAGCAAATAATGTCCAAAGTGGCAGGGTTTATTCTTCTGAAGGCTTCCAGACCCAGCCAACTCATTCCCATTATGTTTGTGATCTCGAGGGGACCCATGAGCAGGGAAAAACAGAGGGTATTTTGCTGACATGTGGGTTTTCTTTGTTAGGACTTGGTGCTTGTGCTCAATGTCCTTTCTAAATATGTGCTGGTTATTTTGCTTGGGTGGTGCACAGCACATGCTGTCAGAAGCAGGCTCAAGGAGCCCTGAAGCCTGGAAAGGAGCTCTCAACAAGAAGCAAGGTTGTTTCTTCCACTTACATCTGTGTATGTGTACAGGGTCACAGGAGGCTCTCCCTGAAGTCCCGATTTTGATAGCACTGAGGGGCCCACACAAACATCAGCTCCCGTAAATGAAAATAAGCCCGAAGCAGTCAGCCTGTTTCATTCCTTTGCAATTACAGCCCTTGTGCTCAGCCCTCTGGGAAACAGCAGTTTCATTCATTTTGGCCTTTCCCGCAGGGTTGGGGGCAGTTAATCAGACAAAGAAATCATTATAGATTCTAATCATGCACTCTTCCCGCAAAGTAGGCTTCTTGTTCTCATGCTCTCTGCCTGGAGAACTCTTGAGTGATCTCCCTATCAGTTAGCAGAGGACCTGAGGGTGGGCCAGGGCTGGGGGTGGTGGGAGACGAGCTGCTTCTCTGGCTTTGGCCCTGAGTGTAGATTTGTGTGCCTATAAATGGGGGTGGAGGGTTGTGAATAGCTTAGATACCAGTGTACTTGAAAACTGTCACCCAGTGTGGCCTGTCTTCCACAAGTTCAATTTTGACCGGACCTGCAGCTGGGAGATCAATAACATTTGTTCAATGTTTATGTTCCACTCACCCCTGCCAACACACACACACACACACACACACACACACACACGATAAACAGGGTCCAGGGCAGACTCAGGAGCCAGTGTTTGACACCTCCTGCAGGTGAGATCAAGGGAAATCTCACCCGAGTGGCTGGATCCCAGGCAGACAGACCACTGGGCAGATTTGAGGAGCCCTGGAGGATTGAAGCCATCTGGAGGGAGCCGTCTGGTGTGGGGGACAGAGCCTAGGGGGTTCTAAGTAGGAGTTGGATCTGTTGACCCAGCGAGCAGTGGAAAGCAGGGCAGGTTCTCACAGTTCCCTTCCTTAGGAGACTGCAACACACACTTTTAGAGATAGCATTTCCCCTCCTCTGAAGAGGTGAGACCTTTGCACCTGATGCCTAGTCTTATAAAATACTCAGTTTGCAAAGTCAATGGAAATTCTTAAAAATCTAAGTAGAAAATCAGTCAACTCAAATTTCATAAATAAAATGGCTTTCGGTCAAGACCCTTCATATGTACCTGTATGTAAGAGTAAGGAAATCAGACTTCGTATTATAGTATCTGCAACCCTACTGAAGAAAGCAGAACATTTGAGTGACATAAAAAGAGGAAAAAGGGGGAAAGGGGATGTTTCTTCATCCATTCAGTCCCTGTGATTCTGGGACTGAGTGAAACAAGCAGAGGTTTATTGGGTGATTCGACTTGTGTGTTCCTAGGTCAGAGGGAGCGCCTTTGAAAAGGCAGCTCAAGTTTACAGTTCATCCCCACCCAGGGAGGCTGTTTTCCATCTCTAATCATAACAGATTCCAAGAGCTGGTGATTAAAAAGGAACTATGGGAAGGGCTGAAATTGCTTCAATATGTCCTGACTAAGTCATTTTTTCTTCTCTCACTCTGTCTTAGGTTTATGGAGGCCCTGATTCCCACTCCCCCAGGCTAACGCGGCTGTGTGCGCAGAGGTCATCTGTGACTCCCATTCAGGTGTCCAGCACTGGAAATGAGCTAACAGTCCGATTTAAAACCGACAGCTCTATAAACGGGAGGGGCTTCAATGCCTCTTGGGAAGCACTCAGCGGAGGTGAGCGGGGAGAATGGAGGTCTCCTTACGGTACTCAAGCTGAGCCCCGGTTTGGCTTTAGAAAAGGATTGGAGAAACTTTCCAGTCAAGTCCCTGATGACTTCGGGACCCCCCAAATAGCTGACACCGCACTGGCATTTATATTTCCGTAAGACGTGGCATAGAGTTTAATTTTCTCCATGTCCCCATGTACGTGAAAACAAAGACACAGATATGCCAGTCTGTGATGAGAGAAGAATGGGGGCATTGGCCACACTCGCTTTTCTGCCCAGGGACTTGTGCCCATTTTCCAGACTCACGTTCTTGCATCACTGAGTGGCAGAGCACCTCATGCCGTAGTATAGACTTTAGATTCTTGGCAAATATGAACTCTGTAAATGCTAAATTTGTCCAGTCCAAGGAATTACTGTGTGTTGGGTACTGACTTTCTGTCTAGAGTTTTAGATAGTCTAAATAAGTTACCTGCTGCAGATTTTTAAATTACACTTTTGGTACAAAATGTTTTAATACATTATCTTATGAAACTATTAATACTGGTGATATTTCCAGAATGTTTACTACATACCAGCTACTTTTCTAACTATTTTTCAAGGATTATCCCATTTATATTTCTAATTGCACTATAAAGGAGGTCTATTTCATATCCCCATGTTGAGTGGGGACCTGGGAAGCATGAGGTCATGAGCTTGATTCCTGGTACCAAAAAAAAAAAAAAAACCAAAGATAAGAGCAGGGAAACTTAAAGGCTTAAAAAAGTCAGTGATGTGCCCTGTGTCACAGCTAGATGTGACACCAAGCCACCTTATAGCTGCACTTCAACTTCAAGGTGACACACTAATCACGTGGCATCTCTCTTAAAGTTGGTTACATACAAATTTACACACACAGTGCTGAGATTACCCTTGAATGATTCTTAATTACTAGAACATAATGCTGTTATATTTCTACTAATGGCTTAGATTATTATAAGCCTAAACAATAATGATAATAGAGATAGGTTGTTTTTTACCAACAGATATTTGATAACATCATAGGAATTAAAAAGAACACAAGTAATTGTACTATACTTAGAACATTAAATTTAAAACTTTTAAAAGACAGATATTAAATTATTTGTTAAGTCAAACATCACTGGATTAGCAAATACTTTGAAGGAACTGATTATTTTTGCAATATGCTGTATTTTAAAGAGCAGGGAAGCGACATCTCATGGCTTTGTGAAAGCATGATTTCATCTGCCTTTATTTTTCATTATTGTTTTGAATAACTTTGGACATTCTTGCTTGGCATGTTTGAAGCATTTTCTTAGCATTATACAGTACATGTCTCTTTATTTCTGTTGGGATGAATGAATTAGTGTGACTATTCAGTTCTTCAAAGCTTCAAAGTTCTTGAAAGACCAAATAAAACAGTCAAGAAAAGTGGCATGTTGACTGGGCTATTAGATCAGATAATGCTAGTTGTATGCATCGGTGTTTCTTCTCATTATTGCATTGGGTTTCTCACTTACAGGTTGTGGTGGGATTTTCCATACTCCCAATGGAGAGATTCATTCTCCAAATTACCCCAACCAATATAGAAGTAATACTGAATGTACTTGGGTCATTCAAGTTGAAAAGCATCACCATGTCCTCTTGAACTTCACTGACTTCGACCTGGAAGTTCCAGATTCTTGTATTACAGTAAGTGAGAACATTTCAAGTATTGTCTTCAGTCAAACTTGGGTCAAAACCTTGCCAGATGAGTACATTAACTGACTTTATTTGCTATGAGTATTTTCTGGTCAAATCATCAGAAAGCCAACTACTAGCACTTAAAATATACGGATGTTTACTTTTTACGAAAAACAGAACAGGAGGTAGTCAGTATCCAGGTTTATTTGGCAGCTCAGAGTCTGCCCTGCCGTTGTTGGCTTTCATTGTGTTCCTTGCTTCATCACCAGGAAAATGGAGACAGTATGTCTTGTTTCGTTTTTCCTGAACATCCTTTGTGTGTCCGCATCTGGAGAAAGCGAGAAGGAATAATGTCGGCTGTTGCTGTTTTGTGTATTTGTGTGTGTGGGTGTTTTAACAAGAAAAGCAAAAGGTGTACAAGCCCCCTCCCATATCACTGGTCAGAACTGGATACTAAGGAGATCAGAGAAGTGGGGTAAAATATATTTGTCACAGCTAATTTGGATCAAACACTATTAAGCTTCTGGGAGTTCTCACAGAGTTCTGCTTTTCTTGAGCTCTGAACATCCTGATTTGGTATTTGAACAAAAGAATGATGGGCAGCAAAAAATACAGCGGGAGATGGGGGAGGACTATGATCATTAGGTGGCTGTAGAGAAGGAGTTCCTGTTGTTACCAGGCTCTCTGACTAACATAGGAATGGATTCGGTTTTAGATTTCTTTTGTTTTCAACTTAAAATTTTAGTTACTGATTTTCTAATGGAAAGTTTTCCATGAATCATTTGTATTAATAGACATTTCATTCAACTATAAACCAGATTCTCTCTGTTTTAGCTTTCCGACAGTTTCTTATATGATCCCCAACTGGCCAGCTCCTTTTGAATTTAAGAAAGCTTTAAGGTTTTGTTTTTTCATATTTTTTTCAAAGTAGTCCAGTCTAGTGGTATATATTTCTAGTACTACTTTGCAAGATTGGATCATTGCTAAAAGCTCAGTTGAGTTATGACTCTATTCCTTCCAACTGAGCCTGCAGCATCTAGGCAGAGGATCACACAAACTTAGGGTATAGGACATCCACTTTTTACAATGCTAACTTGGAAAGTATCTCCTGAAAAAGGCAATTTATAGTTTTAGGTGAAATTTTAACACATCTTTCTAAATACAGCAAAGATCTAGAAATATAGTATGACATTTCCCACTTAATATCTAAGAGATATTAGCAGAGTGTTTGGAACTATTTTGCCCATGGGACATCTTCTATCCCAGAAGAGGTTAGCATCACTTCTGAGAGCCTCTTAGAGCACAGAAGGCCAGAGTTGGAGTCCAGAGCCCGAGTAGGGCAAAAGGTCTAGTCAACCACACATCCCGGGTAAAATGAAAGTCAACCAGCCTGCACTGAGGCTGCATCCCAGTGCCAAGTAGTTAGAAGCAAACTCATTGCTATACCAAGATACTGCGTATGTCAAGCACAGGTTTCTAAACAACTAGGCTTGTAAATTCATGGAGGTAAAGGTCAAAGCTAAAAGCTTTCAGCAAAAAATTGCAAGCTATAAAAAAATGATGTTGTAAATATGAAAAAGAACCAAAATCGGTAAATGCTACAGCTACAGTGAAGACCTCAGCCAAAGATTTTTTGTTGCTGTTGTCATAGATTCTTTTTCCAGGGGGGAGGGCTGGACTGAAATGAAGAGATAAGTAATGACCTGAAAAATAAGTTGGAAGAGTCCATCTGGTAAAAAGCACAGATAATCACGCAGTTTAAAAACTTGGACGAGAGCTTAAGACACACAGAGAACACCTAGAAAAGGTTTCACATATATGTAATTGGAATCCCAGAAGGAAAAGAGGAGTAAATAAAACAAAAGGAACAAAGAGCTCATGACAAGGGTTTTCCCAAAGCTGAAGGAAAACAGAATTTTATAAAAATTACCCAAAAAGCTAAGCAGGGTCAGTAGAAAGAGACCTTTTAAAACTAAAGGTAAATTATAAATGTTAAAATCAGCCAGGGGAGTGGGAAAATATACCTTTCAGAAAAAGGTTGGCCAAATACTGACTTTTCCACGAAAAGACAATGGAATGATGTGATGTTGCGTTTGGAGAAAGCAAATAACGAGCAGCCGGGAACTCTGTGCTCTCGTAAACTGCCTTGGGGAATACAGGTGGAATAAACACCGAAGCCAAAGAAGGGCTCTGCCAGAGAAGGCGGGGGTGGGCCGGGGGTGAGCACTTCTGACCACTTGCTCCCTCCCTCACTCTGCGTGGCACAGACTGCAGACGCGAGAGGGGAGCACAGATTCTTCCGTCTGGACAAGTCTGTAATCCACATGGTGTTGTCTTCTCTTTGGTTAAAATCCATAATGCACAGAAGTCAACATGCATAGCCTGAGACCAAAGCTGAGGTCAAAGGCACTCCCAACGTGGCTGTGCTTTTTTCCCTCATGTGGTCAGGAGAAGGGTTTTCCACCTCCCTGGGGTATAAATACACAAGGTTTTCTGTTCACTGTAGCCAGATCTCAGCATGTAGCCCCCGGGGCTTGGCTTAATAAACTTAGCAGAAGGGAACAGACGGGGGAAGTGGAACTTCAAATCTGATCTGGTCAGAGGCACACAAAAGGGGAAATAAGCTCCTAGACAGGTGCTGGGAGGAGTGCAAAGCACAAAATGTTATTACTGTTGAATTGTTGTTCCAGCAGTTTGTCAGTGTTAGGGAAGCCTGTAGAAAGTTATCAGAATAACCCAGGCAGCAGGCAGAAGGCATCAAGAAGCAGATCTCTCTAAGCACTGAAGCAAGTCATTGACAAAAAACAGGAACTCAGTGAGTCACCAGCATCCCATGGCCGAGAAGTGTAGCTCCCTGGTGGAGTGGATCTGGGGTTGAGCCGGGACTCTGCCATCTCCACCTGTGTCACAGGAGAGAGAGTTAAACTTTCAGCTTCCATTTCATTAAGTAGAATGAGTATAGTAAGAGCACCTATGACATATTTGTTACTGGGATGTTTGAGACAACATGGAGACTTGCTTGCTATTGTATGGAGAGTTTGCAGTTTGTGCTAGCCATGATCATGGGCTGCAGCTGCTATGGGTGCTTTCAGAGGGGTTTGTTTAGGGTTACCGTGAAGTCTCCTCCTGCATCCAACTCTGCAATAGAAGAATCATTCTCACAGTGTAATGGCAAGCGCTTAGAACTCAATTCCCTGTCATCATTGCCATGAGAAAATGGCAAGAATCGGTCATTCAAGCCCACAAAGAGAAAAGGTTTTACACCAGAGGTGATATTTAAGTGACAGAATCTTACTGATAGAAATGTGGCAGTGAGCAGGGCATGGTGATACATGCCTACAATCCTAGCAAATTGTGAGGCTACACATTTAAGGTAAGCCAGGACAACTTAGCGAGAGCGTGTCTCAAAATAAAACATAAAGAGCTGGGGACATAGCTCAGTGATAGAGTGCTTGCCTTTCATGGGCAAGATTGTAAGTTGAATCCCTACTGATGCAGGGAAGGAAGGAAAGAAGAAAGGGGTATTGGGACAGTCAGTGGGGAATGACAGAGAGAGTGGCGACTCAGGAACCGAGACGAAACCATGTGTGATGAGTGACTCAAGGTGTCAGTTCTGCAGAGGTCAGCTAGAATGTGGACTGAGACAAAGCCACTGGATTTATTCCTCGCTAACATGTAAGGGGCAGGTTTGCTGTCGGTAGTTGTGAGACACTACTGGTTCGGGTGGTTTAGGAGAGATAGGAGCTTCTGAGCTTTTCTATAGACTTCAAGAAATTCGTGGCACACAGGAGGTAAGGCAAAATCAGTGGAAAGCCATTTCAAAAAAAAAAATGGAGAGGAGGAGGTTATGTCAAGAGGACAAAGTGCTGGTGGAAAAAGAGCAGCCAAATGTTACACGTAGAAGGAATAATAATGAAGTCATGTTAATAGGACAGAGACCCAAAGAAGAGCCAGATTGGTCTGATAAACTTCATATTTTCAAGATGAAAAATTGGAACACATGGCCTAACATAAGCTGTTTTCTGATTCATAAATTTATTTCTGAGGAAGTTGTATAAATTGCATGTAAGCTAAGTTATGTTCTCTTACACAAGCAATTATATTTACAGTGAGACAAAGAAATGTTTTAAAAAGTGTACAGGTAAAACGCAGCAGACATCTGTGATCTGCCATTTGTGGTTGCCAAGTGGACTCAGTTACGGGGACAGGACATTTTCAGAGGTTTTGAGCCAGGTGGGGCAATGCCCTGGCTAGGCTAGAAGTTTGGCTCCCAGCAAAGGTTAGTTGTTCAGGGACTCATGAAGGCGGGCATTGAAGCACCAGCCGTCTATCTTCATGGCCAGATGGACACTGGATGTGAAATGTACCCTAAAGTCCAATATCTTACATAATAATCTCAGCAGTTTAAATTCATACAAAGCCAATCATTCATTTTGGGGACATTCAAATTAATTTCTTGGTCTTACTGCTTAGAAAGAGTCATTAGCAAAGAGAGAAATAATGAGCTGCTGATGTTGTCAGATAATGTTTCTATTCATGGGATTTTTAATAGAGTTCAAGTGTACCCTTCAACACCGAGGTAAATTATGCTTGGATGGGAACAGCCAGTGTTTTTAAAACTCCTGTAACAGTTTACTTGTTAGAGCAGAAATATTAATTTCAGAGCCACATGGGCGACAGTCATAAACACACAGATACATGGAATGCTAAAGTTGGAAGGAGAGAGAAGATCTGTTAGTCTCATCTCCTTATTTAAAGAGAAATAAATAAAGATTCAGAAGGGTCAGGGTCAGGATCAGAAAGAAATTAATAGCAAGGCCAGCACTAAAATAATGATCTTATACTTCTTAAAATAAGGATAAATATTTTGGTAAAATATAAGTTATAGTTGCATATAAGAACCTGAACAGCAAAATAAAGGACAACTGGAAAAGTAAAGAGAGAATATAATGTCAGGAGTACTTCAGAGCCACTTTGACCTTCTACTTCTAATGAATATAAACGTCAGGTATTAGTATAAGGAAAAGTGTTAGGCACTTTTGATGTAAGCAAGACAAAGGTGTCCTTGCTTTCAGGTCAGTTCCATTCACTCATTCACTCTCCGTGTCAATTACATGCCAGACATCCAAGTCTGCGTTTCTGTTTGTGGCAACTCTTCACGCTCTCCATGGCTTAGGGATCGTAGTTTGCTTATTTATAAAATTGAGCTCCTGGGCAATCAAAGCAAGAAGAAGAAAACTAAGGAAGAACATGCAGTGAAGGTTTGTGTTCAAGAGAAGAAAGAGGAAAAGGAGGTGGGGATATAATGGACATTAAGGACAGGTGGTGTCAGTGGAGGGTGGGGAGTGTTCAACCTCGAAGTCAAAGTCAAATGTACAGAGCACCCAAAGAGCATTCTGTGGGACACAAGTGCACTGGGCATGGGATAGGAATCAAGCTCTATACTCTTTTGGGTGTATAGATGAGAGCTCTGCTTATAGTAGGTCTAGTCCACATTGGTCTCAGGAGGAGAAGGGTAAGCCCACAGGAGACTGTAAGCAGTTACTCTTGGAAGGAAAGGCAAAATTCAGCAAACAGAAGAAATAAAACTTTTTAAATGCAACGTTAATACACAGGCTCAACTCCTTTTCACCTAGCCGACAGCAGTCGCTTTTGTACAGAAAGGTACCAATCTATTTGATGCATGAATTCTTAGTGCCTGATTTGAACGGAAAAAACCCAGACCCCTCGCTCTCACTCCAAGTGCGCAGTGTCTGTGTGCTCAATAAGTAAACGAATGAGTTTTCATCATCTCTATTCCTGCAACCATCAGGGCTTTGGCGAAAAATTTCAGAGGACCCCTAGCAACTGTGTTACAATCTGTTCCCTCCCTGGCACTATTATTGACCTGCAGGCTCACTATTTTGAGCCACCTGAACACACAAATATAACATCACAGAGGTGTGTTTTCTGGAATTGTGTGCCAGTATAATGAAATAGGAGATAAACTGCATTTTTTTAAAACTTCTATTAAAATGGTGATGTCATCATGAGGAGCTAATCAGCTGGCTCCCTTGCAGTCAGATTTCAACAAATTTGGTGATATGTTTGCACTTTCTGCTCAGTTTCCAGTGCCTAGTGTTAACCTCAGGCTTTCTGGAAGGACACACTGCAAGTGTTTCTTGCTAAGGCAGCCATGGAACCCATTGGCTGGGGATGGCTCTGCGTGGTTAGCACAGGAAAGTGGAAAGTGGCTCCATTGTGCTCCCCTCCATGAAAGCTGAGTAGTAAAGTGACCTCCAGCTGGCAGTTTAATTGTTTAATTATCTCCTGAGCCTTAGATTCTTATTGATCTCTGAGAAATGCTGGATGCACCGCAGTGTGAGAGGGGGAAGAGGAGAAGCCAGCACCAGCTGTCCCTGGGGACTTACCAGCATCCTCTTTGCTCAGCTCAATGGAATGTCTGCCTTCTGAGAATCAGTTAGGAACAGATAACAGCAAGCAGACCGCAGTCCGCATCCCACTGCTCATTTGGAGGACATGGAATGTACACCAGGCCTAACAGACCCTGGTACAAAACAAAAAATGCACGCGATTAATAACTGTTTTCCATCTGAAGCCTTTTGTGTCTATCTAGGAGAAAGAAAGCAAAGTGCCTGATGTGAACTGAAAAAACCCAGACCCCTCACTCCCACTCCAAGTGGACAGTGTCTGTGTGCATTATCTGACAGGGAAGTGCGGAGTGGAACAGGGCAGCCACACAATGCAGCATCCTCATTTTGTTTTATTTTTGTAAGAAGCCACACATGGTACATTTCCTTTTAAAACACTGATCATTTCCCAACCAGAGCAAGAAGAAATGGGAATAACAGAACTCTGAACTTCAGAGAAACCAAGGAAACAATTCTTCTTTAAATATTTGCCATTTTGTAAATGAACCCTTGTCAGAAATATCTGTCATTATCTGTCTTTGTTTCTCTCTCATTTTTCCTTTCCGCTTTTCTCTCCACCACAGACATTTTAGTTTCATTAGCTTCTTGAGGATTTTTTAAATTTGATTTTGATAACCTGCTCTGCCATTTTTAATTCCACTGCCCTAGGAATCACTGATAGCTATGCCAAAACTTTGCATCCCCCAAACAGGGAGAGAGCCCTCAGTTCTCAGTCTGTGGACATGGGCTTTCGTTTACATTTCAGTTCAAAATCTACTTCAGTGTTTGTTGACTTGTGAAAGTAATAAGTATATTTTGGTTTTCTTTTCATAGCAACATTTCATAGATCTTTGAGGGGCTGCTTACAACAACTGCAGATAATTAGAGTTCGTATTCCTCGGCAGAGCTATAGGGCAGTGGAAAACAAATGCTAAAGGACCTCTGCGGATGTGAATGTGGCTTAGGATTTAATTTCAGAGTGGTGTACCTGGAAAATATCATTTACTGAGGAAACTGATGCTTCCTCCCTAAAATGCCTAAGAAAAGCTGCTATGATGAGTAACAGTTTCATTTCCTTCCTTTCTTACATTTATGATTTTAGCAGCTTGGATAATTTCCTGAGGGATTCCCCTCCTTGTTATTTACTATTTCCTCTGTCTTGAAGCAATTCAAACTGGAAAATGGGAATTCCGTTCGCAGTGATAGTACCCTGTATCACAGGAATTCTTTATCCTTTGAACTGATTCTTTTACCTTAATGGGAATTATCATTTCTTTACCATAAATATCTTATCCTTCCCCACATTTTTTTCATGTTGATAGATTTAAGGTAACTCAAAGCAGGAAACATGTTACTAGGTAGAGTTAAAAGTGGAGCAAAAGGTGAGAAACACATTGAAAGTCCAGTTAGGCCAGGCTCAAGATGAGAAAAGAGGCCCTGCCAGGCCAGAGAATTGCTATTAGACCAGTGAAGGGAAAGGTGTAGATTTGTATCTGAATTGAAGAACAGGCCCAAGTTTAGAACTCAGGGGTTTAAAATTTGGGTTTATTTATTGCCCCAGACACTGTGTTCTTTGTTCCTTGTTCTGCTAAATTAGCCATGCTGAGAATCCCATGCACGTTCAGTGGAATGGAATGCATGACAGATGCCAACCACACTGAAATCTACCAGGGCCCAACATAAGGCTTTCTAAAATACCGCTGTGGTGCCTTCCTGCAGTTCGGGGGTAGTGATGGGGGATGATCTGGCTACTTCCAAGAGTACTCAGGAGTAGCTTTCTCAGAGTTGACCATGGAGATCTCCTCTAGCTTCATAGAGCTGTGTTCTTTCAATATTCTAACTGAATGAATACATCTTGATTTTTCCCTTTTCTTTTGGTTTAATGAGGATTCATCAGATTTCACAAAGATAGGTAGGCACTGTGCTCCTCTGCACTAAGTGTGCCCAAGCAGAAGTCACTTATGTTTTCTGAGTCTCAATTTTTCCCAACTACAGAATGGAGCTGGAAGAATTAACTTTAAAAAAAATGTATTTACAGTGCTACCCAGTGACTGCTAGAGACAATATTAACTGTGACTCGTAACATTTCTCTTGCTAATACTGCTACTATTGCTCGTATTACTATTAATACCATGTTCAAGGTCTACTGTTATCTTCTTAAAATTGTGAACCTGAGTTACACAGAACTGAATCCGTAATCCTCAATTCTTTGTTCACATTCATCATTAATTCAAGAGCCACTCATTTTATTTTATGCTAAAGTATTTTTTAGAATCTTAAAATATGTATTATAAATATTTCCACACATTCTTAAATATAACATCTTAGCAAATTTTCACACCTATTTTTGTACCAAAATTTGGTACATTATTTTGATTCCTTCTAGGACATTCACAAACCAGAAGGAAAAAAGTAATAGTACAGGCAGAAAAGCATCCTCAGAAACATTTCCATTTTTTTTTTTTTTTGCATAGAAAGCTCAACTCTGCAGCTGAAATGCAGCATTATCATACTCTGATGGAATTGTAAAAGCACGTATACATTTTGCTTTTATATTAAAATAATTTCTTCTTCTTCTGGTTTGTAATAATTTAAAGTCAATTTATTTTTTCCCTGACCAAATGAAAAGAAGAAATCAGGAGATACAGCAAAAATCATTATTTCTACTTCTCCCTCTCCGGTAATTGGACAGAATATATTCCCGTTTCTAGAAATGCAAACACAAGTGTTGCTGGGGAAGTTACAGTTCATTCTTTCCGGCAGTCATGAGCTCTGGCGCATGAGTGATGACTGCTACTGCCAGCAGATGGTCATGAGCCACTCAGTCACAACGCAGCTTTGATCACAGAGCGAGGCGGGCACAGGCGGAAGTGCAGTGCCTTGAATTCATATCAATCGTATTTTCTCAGACAAAGTCATCAATGACTGCGCATCTTTATTTGGTAAAATTCAAAATTTTGTAGGTTTATTCAACTTCTATTTCATATTCTGTTACATTCTAGATAGAGCACATTTCATGCTGGCAGTTGTTTGGAGACTGAATTGAAGGGGAACACAAGTTGAAGGCAAGAAAGAGTGACCTAGGCAAGATCCAGACGCTAAAATACCCAGGGGGATTCTGGGAGTGAGGAGGAGACAGCGAGAGCTGAGATATCTCAGCAGTTGGGTACAGGCCTCTGGAGTTTACTCATGAAGAGATATAGATGAAGGAGGGGCCAGTGGGACAGAAACAAGGATACGAGGGGGGGGGGCGGCTCTGCAGTGCTGATTTTCAGGCCGTGAGGGATATAGAAGAGCTGAGGTCTGGTGTGCAGTTGGTTGTATGAGTGAGGAGCTTAGGAGAAAGTGCTGGGGTACAGTCGTAAATATGAGCCGGCTAACAAATGTCTTGGGGATCTTAAAACAGAAACTATATCCATTCAACTTGGTACATTCCTTCCAGGCAGGAGCGGCAGATTAAATGGCATTAATATCTATGTGGCTTAGACACTGCAGTCCTCTTGTTACACGAATAGCATACTTTCATGGCTATCTAATCTCTGACATGTCTGAACGGTTAAACATTTAAACAGTTTCAATATAGGTTTTATTTACAGATTTTCCATGTGCCTCATCTTACAACTGCAAAGTATAGAAAAGAAGCAACAAGAAATTAATGCTATCTTTAATATTATACTATAGATATAAACCATTACAATTGCATTTTTTTGCCTACATAAGCAAGTATGCACACACTCTTATACACACAAACATGTATGTTATAGATACTATTGCATGTTATTTTGTATCTTGCCTTTTCATTTAGTATTACTTGACTATTTTTCTCTTGAAAAATAGTTTTGTTGGTCAATTACATGGACATACTACAACTCAGTTAGCCACTAATTAATTATTGATCATTTAGATTACACCTTTCTCATTCTAGCTATATTATTAAGAATCTATGTGTGAACATTAGCCTACATTTCCTATTATTTTCTTTACATAGGTATTTCTCCTTTATTGAAAACCATTCTATAATAGTCTAAGTATATAAGAAAATAGAGACTATATAATGAAGAGATAATACAGAATGTACAAAAAAACCTACATGATGAGGCCTGTCAAATTGTAATGTTTTTTGATTTTGCTTCAAGTTTTTCTTCCCGCACAAAACAAATGGACTGTTGCAGACACAGCGTCATCCCACCTGTTCCCATTATGGAGCCTCTCTGTCGCCATCCTATCAGTGGAAACCACTGAGAAGAAGTTTACTTTATGATGCATGACTTTGTATATTTTCTTCATTATATCTGTACATCCATACACACTATAAAATACTACTTTCCTTATTTGAAAGTTTGCATAGATACCACCACACGGGGAATACCAGCCTTTCTTAACTCATTCTTTTTTATCCCGTCACTCTGGTTTTAACACTTATTCTTTAATTCATTTAATTCTTTAATTCATTTAATTTTTCTGCACAGCACGACACGCAGTTCCAAGGCCTCTGTCTCCTGCATCACTATCCACCCTTCTGTTACTGAACATCTACTTCCAGTGTTTTTCTACAGCCACTTCTTGTGCAAATGCTTCTAGATATTTCTGTAAAGAACCATCCAAGAGTTTTTCTAGTGTAGACATCTAGAAGTGGAATCATTAGCTTTTAATTTTGCTGTGCAAGGGGTGAACAAAATATACAATGAATGTTTTTAAAACTGTTTATAGTAAAAGACACATTACTATTAATCCCAATCGAAGGACTCCACTTCCTTTGAAAACATCTACCCTAACATTCTTGCCACTGTCTTAGCAGCTCTGGAACTCCTGTCTTTACAAGGTGTGATCAACAGTACAGGGAATGCTGCTGCTGAATGTCATCCAACACAAAGGCAGGCTCATAAAATCCTTATAGTGTGTTCTTATTCTCCTTACTCACTGAAGCTGGCACCGGCTGCAACTTCTAGCTCTTCCCCAAACTCAAATGACTGTGAAAGTCAAACATTTTACCTCAGTTTAGGACACCAAGGCTGCCACAACTGAGTAACCAATGACACTTGTGAAAGAGGACTGCTTGAACTGCTCCAGAAAGTGTTAGAAAGATAGGATCAGTGTGTTGAAGTGAGGGAGAGTATTCTGAGGGAGATTTGTGGTGATATGACTTTTACTGTAATAACTTTTAATGTAAACACTCACTGTATATATACAACCACATCTTTTATATTGTCATATTCTATTTAAAGTGTATATTTGTGAATTTTTATAATGAGATGAGAATTACTTGCATATTTGCAATGATAATGTCCACAAAACTTACATTGTCTTACTTGATCTTAACGATAATCTTATAAGGCAGCAAGGAGGAATTATCTCCCCTTGTGTTTCATATGATGGAATTGGTACCAGGAAATTTCTAAAATGTTTTGGCAGGAACAGACAGATGCCCCTAGTGGATCCAGGGCTCCAGATTAGGTATCCTGACTCTGAGATCTCTGGTCTCCTGGTGTTCAGACTCTAGGATCACACTTTTTGCGATATCTTAGATGGAAAACACCAGCTGCGCTGAACCCTGGGAGTAGCCTCTCAGGTCAGGCTGAGCAACATGAAAGGAGATGAGCAGCATGCTTCGAGCTGAGTGTGGATGTCAGCATCTGGCTGGACTCTGCCTTTCTGAGTGTTTATGAAGCTCTGTCATGGAGTGGAGCAGGAAAGGAATTTGGGGGGGAACAGAGAGACTTAGTTTTATTTTGTTTTTGCCCTTCTGGTTCTGAATGTTCGTTTTCTTTCAAAACGTATGTGTTGAAATAAATCCCTCTCCCCAAGGTGATTGCATTAGCAGGGGACACAGTAGGAGGGGATTAGCGCATGAGTGAGAGCCTCCTGGAGGAAGGTTACTGCCCCTTTGGAGGCATCAGAGAGCTGCCTTGCCCATCGGTTGTGTGAAAACATTGCACTGAGATGTCTGTGTGCAGAGGAGCAGGCCCGCGCCAGCCTCCCGAATCTGCTCATGCCTTGATAATGCATTTCTCAGCCTCCAACACTGTGAGAAATGAATTTTTGCTGTTAAAAAAAACCCTAATCTATAGTATTCTGTTAGAGCAACCTGAACCAACTAAGACATCTTTCTGAACTTGACTGGAGACTTTTTTCATCTTAAACTGGACCTGCTACATGAATGGGTTTTATAATGTCCTGAACAACTTTTGATAGCCCTGTCTCTATCAAGGCAAATAAGGCACAAAGACATAGAAAAGACCCAAAGAAGGAAAACAAGCTAGTATTTACTGATCACTTATCACACTCCAAACCCTGCAAATTACCTCCGCCCTAGTGCTGATTCCAGGGAGGTGCAATGATTAAGGGAAAGTGAAGCTGCCACAGGGTCTCCATCTGCGCTTTGCTCTTATAACTCGGTCCTCTCTGTCTCTGCATCCATCATTCCATCCAGACCACCTCCCTCAGGCCCCTGAGATCACTGAGTTATTAAACGCACGCTAGCCTTCCGTAGAGTTTGATACAAGTGATCACTTCAGAGGAGGAAAAGGTGGAAAAACCCATCCACTCTCCATAGCATTTTCATGACTTCAGGAGTGGGAAGGTCAGGGCAGAAGGGAGAAGGCTGTGATTTACCTCTCACCCAGGCTCCCATTTCTGGTCATTTAAAAATTTTCAATCTTTCCTCATATGGCCATTCCCTTTCTTTCTGTCCCTTGTTAAGATAAACTTGGAATTTATATTCTTTTTTATGATTTCTCCAAAACACTATGCCTTTGACACTTTTGTGTAGTAGACTTTGAATAAATATCGCAGGCACCAACAGGTATTTACTACAAAAAGAAGCATAGCAGCTAAATTAAAATAGGCTATTATATGCTTTGTTCTTAGGAAGCCTTTGACCATTTTCCCCTCAGTCTTTCATTTCACACTCTCCATTTTAGTTATCTATGAATGTGTAACAAATTATTCCAAAGCATAATAACTTGACTTTTTAAAAAATTTTATTTTAAAGACAAAAGAATGGAGACATATGAACCAGAATAAGCCATAAACAATACTGAAAATACAAAATTATACAAATATAGTAGGGAATTAGCACTGGATGTTGTATTACATAATGTTATCTTCACATTAGTTAACACAAAAACATTAAAGGAAATACCAAATTATAGAGAAGATAGTAGGGACAAAGCACAATAACTTAGAACAACCATGTTTACAGTTTTCATGAGCCAGGAATCCAGAGGTGACTCACCAGGTGACTCACCTGGTTCCTTCTTAGTTTGCCCTTGTAGTTGTTGGCAGAATATATCTGCATTCAGGTTGCTCCTTGGAGGCCTCCCTTGACACCGAGCCATGAAGTCCTCAAAGACAGACAGAAAAGGAGAGGGAGAGGGAGAGGGAGAGGGGGAGAGGGAGAGGGAGAGCAAGGGGGAGGGGGAGAGAGAGGGAGAGAAAACCATCTCTTATGTTCTAACCATGGAAAACCTATCCCCATCACTTTTTCCTCTACTCATGTTAATTTAAATCAAGTCATTAGGTTTCTCTCATATTTGAGAAAGGACTGACAGAAGCACAAGAACACTAAGAGCTGGGAATCATTCAAAGGCATCTCAAAAATTGCCTACTACCCTACCAACCCACCATCTCCAGTTGGGAAATTTTTATTATTTCTCCTACTGGGGCTTCTACTTCATCCATTTTGCTGAATATTTCACTCTTGTTTTTGTTTTAGATGTCATAGTTCTCTAACGAATGTCTTCATGTAACAATTTAGCTTTCTGGCTCACTTTAGTAGTAGAGGCTAGTATCTATTACATAGTTACTTCAGACCAGGAACTTTTCCAAGCACTTTATATGTTTTAACTAATTTAATTTTCATGAACAATATGAGCCGTGTGCTCTTATCACTCCCGTTTGACAGAATAGAAAACTGAGCAACATAGCAGGAAGCATAGGAAGGAGGACAACTTGTCTCCAGCAGCATAAGAGAATGCTCCCATTAATATGCTTGGGTTATAAAATCCCGTGGAAGTGTTTCTCTAAATTAAGGCAGTTTTTCTCTCTAGAAGGGTTTCTACCATCTCTAAGTTGTACAAACTCTTAAATAACACATATCTGTATCATTGGTATGTTCACAGGAAAGTAAAACATTCTTCTTGTCCAGCTCATTTATTTTGCATACTACTATTCCTTAGGACCCTGCACGAGGACCCTCAAAACTATAAATGTCCTTCTCCCACATAAACAGTGTTACTCACCATGTCACGCTACGTGTGACAAGGTTGATAAGGGTTAACTATGGCCATGCTTGACATTTACCCAAATCTTCTCCAGGCATTGAAATGTCAAGTACGAAAATTCCTCAGCTTTTGTTTAGTTCTCTCTTTTGGCTAGTAGTATGTGGAGGGCTCCACAGGATCATAACATGTCATGTGTTCAGAATGTGATAGGCCTCAGGACAAGTCAATGCTCTCAGCCCCTCCTCTGTCTCCACCTCCTCGCATAGTGTGCGTGAAGCTAAGTAAGTGGTCTTGGCTGTGCCGTGCAGTTAGGTGTCCTCCACCAGTACTTGGGGCGAGCATCTAGAAGCACTGCCTAGAGAGCAGCCACAATTGACCTCTTTCACACTGTGCATAGTCTCTTACCCACCACTGTGCCTACCACGTGCTTGCACAGTCAACCCCATCAGGGAAATGAGAACTTTTCCTTAACTCAGAGTTTTCCTCAAACCTAGTACAATGGTCCCTCAAGTTTCACCAGCCTGACATGTGAACAACTTGGATTATGACCAGAATTTTAGCTTATGACCAGAGTCTTGAGTTCTGACCTGAATGCCAGCTGCTTGTGCTTCCAGATGGTGCAGATACAGATTTAACCCTTAAAGAATTCTGGAAGGAACAGTATAACATCCTTTCCTGCATGGGGTTAATTGAGAAATCCTGGGCCAATGTCTCTCTAAGGACACTGAGATCTGCCTGTGTACAGGAGAGAGACTTTGACGGCTGTGCAGAGGAGCCTGAGTGTCCAGCTGACAACTTGAGTTACAACCAGCCCACGGGAATGAACTGAGTTCATAAATCAAGGGTCCACTGTACTCTGTAAAGACCATAGGCTGTCATATGTGTACCTCTTATTTGTGCATCTAACAGCTATTATCTATTATGTGCCAGGTTCTTTACTTAACAGTTCGCTATTGCTTTGTGATACAGTTAAATTTTGGCATCTTGAATGTTTGTGTATCTTGAAGTTTTACAAAACTCTGTATACTTTTTCCCGGAACTAATGAACTTACCTGTAAGAATTAGACTACATTTAGCCTGATCTGCTTTTGTTTTCTGAAGGCTGCTTTAACTGGAACTCCCCAATATGGTGGGTAGTTTTTCTTTAGTGGACTTGAGTTCAAAATTTTATTTTTTTAGCGTCATAGAAATGAGTAAGTTAGTATGTATAAAGTTTTACCTTATTTTGTTTGTATATTTCTCTGACATTTACTGCTTAAGTAACAGGTTGAAAAATCAATTCCCAGGCTTAGAAAACTCTTGGCAGTCAACTTAAGTAAGAATTATGTAAATGACATGAATACATTATCTGCGTGCCCAGTGATAATATAATTTACTATCCCTGCCGAGTGGAAGTGAAGGAAAATGCATATTGATTTCACAGTTAAAATGCATGTTTAAAGTTTTCATGACTTTAGAATTTTAAGTAGGAACAAAGTTTCCTGTGTTTTCCTCCTTAGTATTATTTTCTTGTAACTTTGCCAACTAAAACTTTAAATGTGATAATACTGGCTTATTATTACAAGTGTTACTCTCAAAAGAGAATTAATATTCCAAATTCAGTTTTAAAAACCTGCCACATTAATAGCTTGAGGTTGTGAAGTGTCATAAGTGCAAATTAGTTATATAGAAATTAATAACTATCACATGCATTTTAAAGAGAAATGACATAATGTAATACAGAATTTGGCAAGAAAAGACTGCTGCTCACTGGCTGTGTGATTGTGCATACGTTACTAGCTTACACGGGACAAGGTACTAGTTTAATGGCTAGCATATTTGTCTGGGTTTCTTCATTACAATAAAAATCACCTGGCATTGCAAATTAGATTAGCGTATTTGTGCTGGTGCATGTAAAATGTAAAACACGCTCATAGGTTTGGTGTGTCGTTGGTATATAATCTCAGGACAGCTGGAAACCTTCTTTGGGTCCATTCTTTGCGAAGCAATGACCAACCAGTGAATTTTAGCAGCAGTCTTAAGATACAAGGACCCAATGGAGGGCACTTGGCAGTCTGCAGACTCCTACATGTGTCCATGTTACAGGGTCCCCAGAAAAAGGGCTCCTTCACATGATTTTCTGACGCTTCCAGCCTTTATTTTTCTAGTTTACCTTCTCCACATTATTTCCTTTCTTCTCTTTAGAGAATTTCATCTACTTAAGAGTAAAACAAGGGTTTATAAAAAGAAATAATATCTACTCACATGCTGTACTTTTGCATTTGGGGAAAAATAGACAAGACTATAAATGGTTTGCATGCATAAGCTTAGGAAGTCATAACATACTTTATGTTATTGGAAATAGAATAAAGATGCGAGTTAAACCAGTGATGGTCCTCTTTGAGACAAGCTGGAAGTGTGGATGTAGTAGTGTAGAATGTAGTAAATCATGGCTTATATGCTCTTTTGGCTATGTCTGCGGTAGTGGTGCAAACGTATGGCACACATGCTGTGGCGGGCAGTTTGCTATCATTAAAGCTCCAAAAGGCTCACCATCTCTGATGTTAGGTGCTGCAAGCACCAAAAGAAACAGTCATACTAGACTGGAAATTGTATTTTAAATTGGTTAAGAAAATATATTTATTTTTAGTAAATCTTTGCTCAACAAAAATCAGTTTTAAAGTTTCATTTATTAGATATATAGATCTAAAATGTGAACATTATATTAAAAAAGAATAAAAAATATGGCAAATGTTGCTTCAGAATCAAAATTGTTTTAAAATCGTTATCACAACAGCTTTATCCCTTGCTTTGAGAATTAAAATCCTATTGATATTTGATTCATGTACTTGTATAAATCAAACAAAAAGTAGCTTCCCCATCATACTGTGTGATAGAGAACATCTACTATAAACATTAGATATTTTAAGTCACTCGTAAGTTACTTGTGAATATGTAGGTTGCTGAACTTCCTATTTTTCCCCAAGATTTTCTTATAAAATATAAGTGGAATGTTTTGAATGAAATAAGTATATATTAATTTCATACTTTCAACTTTGCTGTGGTTGCTGGCAGGGTGACACCTCTGTCCCACTGAATTGATACCTTGCTTTCTCTGAAATGAAAGCCCTTCAGTTCTAGAATCTAGTTTGGTTCAACGGCACCCACTCTCTCTTAGGAACTTGGACATGTTATTTACCATCTCTGTGTGTCTATTTGTCTTTTTCTTAAAAAAGAAGGCTGGAAGGGGAAAATGGGACAGATTGTGTGAAGGACTGAATCCAGTTTTAGGTACATAGTAAGCGCTTAATGAATGGTAACTCTCTTAGGCAAGGGCATCATTTCTCCCCAGTTTAAACATAAAAGCATTTGGAAACTCCTACTAGACACAGCATCCCAAGCAGATGTTGGAGCTTCGATTTCACAAACTGATCCAAAGATTTCAAGTACACACAGTATAAACTCTGTTCCACTGGCCTCTATGGAGGGCTGGCAAAGTCCTAGCACAGGACTAGGTAGAAACACAGCCCAATATGTTAACAACAAAAAAAAGAATTTCCTAAATCTCTCACATCACTGCTCACATCACTAAAAGAATTCTGCTATTTTTCTTGCGTCTTGATCATGAGCTTGTGAAGAGCAAAAAGTTCCAATAAAATCTGAGTTTCTGACCATAAACGCTCACTCACTGTTATTTCTCAACTATTTGCTTCTATGTTCATTCTTGCATCCAACCTTTCCAGTACGTGTCGTGGGTGTGGGATACAGTGAAGTCAGGAGCGGAAGCAGGGCTGTGAAAGGGACGTCATGTGTGAAGACATTAGAGGAGACGTGTCATAGTGAGACTCCTGTAAAAAGCTGTGTAAGAGTAGCTGGAAATAGACGAAGACTGATTTATTCTCATGGAACTGTGTGACAATAGAATAAAGACACTTCACCAAATCTTGCAAGTGTGTGGTTTCCTATTAGCTCTGCAGTGCCCAGAATATGAGTGCCGCAGCTATAGACCCGAAGCTCTGGGCCTCTTTTCTCTGTTCTATCCTTGTAGACATATGATGGTGTAAGCCCAACAACCACCCGCCTGGCCAGTGTGTGTGGAAGACAGCAGCCAACTAGCCCCATCATCTCTTCAGGTGACAGCCTCTACATGAGATTCCAGTCCGGTGCTTCCAGACAGAGCAGGGGCTTCCTAGCCCGATTCAGGCAAGGCAAGTACCCTGCACATCTCCCTGAGCACAGGAGAAATTTTGTTAAGTACCCTTTTTGGTGTTGTGATAAAATAAGACCAACCCTCAAAAAGCCAATCACAGCTCCTACTTAAATGTAAATGTTAAATACAGAGAAATATGACTGCTATGGTTGATACATTTTGTCAACTTGGGGAGTCTAGAGGTTTGGCTGAGTGACTCAGCAGGAAGCCAGAGTCCTTACTTTGTACACATCCTGAGCCTGTGGAAGAGGAGGGCATGGAGATTATGTGAGAGCTACACACACCCTGGGTGGGGGTAGCCTGTTTACAGTGTAAGTGAAGGAAAGAGGCTGCTTGCAGCCATTCCTTCCTTTTGCTGGTTGTTTTTGCTGTGCTCTGCCACCATGAACGTTTGCCCTCTGCCATGTGCCAATCTGCCTCTGAGCCAGCCATATGGTCTGAAACCTCCTCAAACTAAGTTCAATAAACCTTTCCTTCCTTCATTTTGGGCGTTGGGTATTTTGTCTCAGCAACGAGAGAAAAGTAACCATGACAATGACCTAACAGGTATTCCAGTTGTTGATACTTTTAACTTTATCCTTGTCTAATTTAGATGATGCCGACTTCCTTTGGATCTCTAAAACACATTGTACACTGTCAAAGTTTTCAGAACAATACTTAAAGGTGCCTCTAATGTTTGAGATAGTATAAGAACATTTTTACCCCAAAACATTTCCTATCACTTATCCAAGGATTTATGCTTCAAGGAGATACAACACTATACAGTACAAAACTCTCCTGCCCTGTAGAGCCACATTCTAACCCTTTGTGTCTCTCAGTTGTGAATCCTGCCATGGTCCCATTGAGGAATCAGCACTGTTTGCCATTGTTTTGTTTCCTGACTTTTCTCCCATGAACTTTTTGCCTATTGCTTTTCATTTATTTGGTCTTTGTCAGAGATTAACCCTTTCTAGGCAACTGTCAGACATGGAGGGGACTCAGAGATCTATGTGGTGGTGATTTTTACACGGGTGCCTCAGATTGCTCACTCCCATGATGTTTAATCTTCTTCGTCATTGCATCCAGCTCAGTGGACTTGCTGGACTATATTTCTATCAGTCGCTCTCAGTGATTTTAGAGGGAAAAAATTGTTTTAATGCTTTTTTTAATTGTATATTTAATAATTACCAAAGATATTGATTCAGAGTAAAAAGTCCCCACTATCTCTTAGCTGGATTGTTGTAACAGCCCCTTCAAACTCACCCAACCTCGTCCATCTTCCTCCAAAGGCGACTTGTGTCTATCCTATCACCAGACACATGGTGTGGCAAATGAAGCGCAATACCCTGTGGCTGACAGCCAAGGATCTGAAAACCGCTTTCCAGCATGATCTCCGACACCCCACCAGCCCTGAACACTTCAATCTCATCCGCATAGGCACCTCCTAAGCATCTTTGCTCAGCCGTCTCCCTCCCTGGTCCAACCCTTTCCACCCTCCACCTCCTCCTCTGCCCACAGTCTTCCCAGGAGACTCCTCTTAGACGCCAGTGGCACCATATCCTCTGCCATCTGGACTGTCACAGATCACAGCAACTTCTCTGATAATATGTAGTTATTCTTACTAAGTTACTCTATAGAGCAATTATTTTCTTGAAAAACATAGCTCATTTATAAACAGATTATTCTTAAGCTCCTTGTTCATGGGTGGCAGAGCAGGTGAACGAAAGCCACAGTTCTGTTTGAATGATTCAGGCAACTCATAGCCATTTAATCTGCTGTTCTATGTCCTTTCCCCATTTCCTGTAATTGAAGAAAATTGTTATCGGTGTTAGGTTTGTTCCCTTTTTCTGATGGTTTAAGTGCAATTTCCTTGCCAGGGGACTTCCTTGGCATGCATTTAGAAATTTTAAAAAATCATTCATGTTTTTATTCCTCAAATAACTATTTGGTACCATCAGTGGAAATCAAAAGTACATGACAGATACATATGTTTGTCTTTTGCAGTCTGTGGAGGCTACTTCCTCACCAACTCCTTTGATACCATTTCCTCTCCATTGTACCCTGCCAAGTATCCAAACAATCAGAACTGCAGCTGGATAATTCAAGCTCAACCACCATGTAAGTAACAAACATGAAAGAGGAAAGGCATCCAGGATAGATAGTGTTCCTGGGCAAGTCAGTCTGTGAGTAATGTCCTTATCTTTTCAGTGGTAACAATTGCTGTACCTTCCTCCTTGTTTGAAAGTCCTAAGCATTTCCTAGTCTTATAAGGAAGTAATTTTTACTGTTTTGTCTTTATGTAATTTTTTTTTTTTAGTTGCAAAACCTAGCAAAGGAAAATAAACACACATACGCACACACACAGCACAACAAACGTGTGTGAGACTGGGCGTCAGCAAAAATAGTGGCTGTATGTGTTTTGAGTGTAGTAGGCGCTCAGGACAATTGCTGACAAAAAACATCCCGCAGGCCAGAGACCGCAATGCCACATGCCCCTTGGTGTGCAAGCCCAGCGCAAGCTCATAAAACTGGGTCTCCCCTGCAGCGTGCGCATTTAAAAAAGCCAGCACAAGCCTGGAAGAAACACTCAATAGCTCTTCTTTTCTTTTTGAAATCCTAGAATCTTAATTTCTGACCTGGTAACAGTCTAATGGTCTGATTTCAAGGATTACTGTCCACATCTTCCCAGCAGAGCAAAGGAGGAGACGACCTCGAAGGACACAGCAAAAAAGATCCGATGGAAGTCATCCTGGGGGCCATTGTGAATCCTGTTTCTTTTGAGGCCTGCCCTCTTTTGAAGCTTTCAGACATAATAGGGGAAAGTCTTCAGGTTTTCACTCAGCTCTGTAATTCATGACCTGTGTGAAAATAGGCAAGTCATGTAACCGAATCAGCCTCCAGTACACATAATTTACAAACTGAAAAGTTCGGCTTAAATATTATCTAACCCTTTTCCTAGTGGCTTTAAGAAGTACAAAATGATGGTATCTCAACCCACGTGGTAATATGTGGGGCCATAGCCCTTAGCCAACTGCAGATGGAGAAAGTAGCACTCTAAATGAGAGATACATAAAGAAGCCCCCTGCCTTGCTCCCAGCAGTTCTGGGCCTACAGATTATTTTTCTAATGAGTTGTAAAGCATTTAGATGAATGATCTCACTGCTTCAAGGGCAGCAACAGGAAGAGATCTTGTTCTGTAGATTAGGTGCCCTGGAAGAATGACAAAAGCGAAAATGTACCCAGGCACTTGCTGTTCTGCTAGTAATTCAAAGCTTTCTTGGTGAAGGGGAGCCTCTAGGGCCATTAGCTGTGATTTGCACGTAAACCTGAGTGCTAGGATGTGTGCGCCTGGGGGAAAAGAAGGCCAGATTTACAAGGACCTGTGGAGAGCCTGAAATAAGAAACTGCTCTTCTGAGGACAAATGCTTTGAGAGAGGCCCAGCAGTGACTGATACAAAAACATGAAAAGATGACTGTTTTCCAACAGCACATTTCCCTCCTCCTGTTGTTTACTACCAGCTGTTCAGATCTTATAGGCATTTTCAAAGCTATGGACCCGTTAACACTTCAGCCACCTCAGGGGAATCCTTCAGCACAGAAGTTGTGCCCCTGCCTGTGTCCACCCACTTGACACAGATCTGCCAGATTCCTTACTTCCCTCCTTGAAAAAAATCCTCCTATGAAATTATCAGAGGTAAAAATTTTTTTCTTGTATGTTTTGTTTGCCAGTATATTAAATATCTCCCCATACCTTTTTTTTCTCTTACAGTCAATCATATTACTCTCTCCTTTACCCACTTCGAGCTTCAACCGAGTAGGGGATGTACGCGGGACTTCATAGAAATTTTGGATGGTAGCAACCCTGACGCACCCCTCCGAGGTACTGTGGTGTTCACTCATTTGCCTCTGTGGTTGTGGCTGTGTGTTATTTATATACCTCCATATTTACAGACTGCCATCCAAGGTTAGAATGCTTTTAACCTTGAAGAGTAGCATAAGCCAAGTAAATATAATTAGAGAGGGGAAAAGCAAGATTTAAGGTGGGGTTCAGAAAACTCAGCATGTTTATATTCAAGGACATAAGCAGTGTGTGTATTTTTAAAATATTAAAAGTTGCAAATGAGATAGTAGTGCGACGAAGTCTGTTCCAGCTTTAGATAAAGTTCTTTCTGATATTTCTTGTTGGTATTTGAAAAAAGTTCTTAAGTTCTTATATTCAAACTGAGCATATTTCTTCTTGTCTTTAGTCAAAGCAAAAAAAAAAAAATTAATTACTTAAATTAAAAATCTGTTCTTTTGTTTGTTAGACCTGCCGGTAAAGTTAAAGTGTGCTCATATGTAGTTTCTAAAATCTTTTCAAGCAAAATAATGTTAGGACTAATGAGTTTTGCTATCAACTTAGTAGTTTCTGAGCTTTGTCACACAGACTTCTCCTATGGAGTGGGAAGACAGGCTGTGTCAAAAAAGAGACTTTGTTGCACTCACTGCCTTATTCCGGGTGCCTGGAACAGAGCAGCCAGCGAGGCGCACAGTGAGCACTCTATGCTCTATGCACGTCTCCCATGATACCTCCTGAGGCCTTTGTCCATGAGCCTTTGGCCAAGCATGAGGATGGTTTATTAACACCCATCTGCGTAGCACTGCCTTGTGCTGAGTACTGTTCTAAGTACTTTAGATATAGGAATGCACTCCTCACTCTCTTATGACATAGGTTTCATTATTTTTAATGTACCCTTTTATCACTCGAGAAAAAGTAGACACAGAGTATTTACTTGCCTCAAGTCACATAGCCAGTAAGTGGCAGAACCAGCAGTTGAATCTGGATCCTCTGGCTCCAACAGCCACACTTTTCTGTACTGCGTTATCCTGAGGTTGTTAAGCATTAGTGTATTTATTTGGGCAGTTCCGGCCTATGTTGGAGATTTTACTTGAGTTATACTTGAGTCACTTTTGGAGCCAGATCATGTAAATTTCCTCTCTGTTCTTCATCAGATAAATCTCTCCAGTGCTTATACTTAAAGGATTATTTTGAATTCTCAGGCATTATTTGAAAAACGAACACTGATTAAATGATTCTCTTGGTCATGATTTCTTCTGAACGGGTGGTTCTCTTGTAGTTTTGGTAGATGTGTTTACGATCTCTGCCCTATCACGGCTCATTCCCTCTGTCATTTCTTAGGCCGCTACTGTGGCTCCTCCATGCCCCGTCCCATCACGTCCTTCGGCAGTGCCCTGACCCTGAGGTTCGTCTCTGATTATGGAAGCACTTATGCTGGTTTTCATGCCCTGTATACTGCATCAACGTCCGGTAAGAAACCTGAGCAAAGGGCTACCACGTTAGCAGCCTGTGGGCGAACCCTTGGTTTATTATTTGGGACTCTTCCAGAGTTGGGAGCTAGTTTGTTGAAATCACCCCTGTGCTTAATTTTATCTTTTTCCTAATTAGATGAACATGTAAATTCTAACAATAGAAAACTCTCAAGTGAGAAAATTGACTGGAAACCTGGCTGCATTTTTAGATAATCTCATGATCTCACATGACTTGCTTAGCCATGTCTTGGTGACTTGCTTGCTAAGGAGGCCCCCTGACTGTCCGCATTTGGCGGCATATCTTATGGATGAGCGACCACACGGTCATTCCCCCATTGCCTGGACCTTACTGCCGGGCTCAGGCGGGGTCTGGATGGTGACGTGGGGAGGAGGGGAGAGAGGAGGCGCCAGCACTGGGTTTCTTGGACAGGAGGAGCTGTGTTAGCTGTCAGCTTCCCCGATGGTAAAAAGCTGAAGAACAGCAGGGGCGTGTGTTTGGCGCTCTCCAGGAGGACGAAGCAGAACTCCCGCCAGCCCTGCCAGGTCAGGGTTGAAGATAATGCTGCCCAGAAAAACCAAGTGGTTGTAGGATTAAAAACACATCTTTTTTTTTTTAACTAAAGTTAGAGTTCACAAGGAGAGCAGGCTTCTAGAGAGGGCACTGCAGAGATTCTCTCTGATCCACCGCACTCCATGGGTCTTGGTTTTCAGGGTTCAGAACCTTTCTCTTATGATGGCACAGATTAAGAGGTGCTACACCCTTGGGGGCTGATAATGGCTCTAATGTTCCTTATATTGTGGTCTTTTTGCTTTTGAACTGTACTCTGACATTCTATATATTTCTCTTTTCTTCTAGCTTGTGGTGGAAACTTCCACATGGCTGAAGGCTTCTTCGAGACCCCTGGCTATCCTGACGTTTATCCCCCTAGCACGGAATGTGTCTGGAACATTATGAGTTCCCCTGGCAACCGGGTCCAGCTGTCTTTTATGTAAATCCTTTTTTATGGTATATTGTTTCAGCGCTAATGAATCTGTAGGAAGGAAGCTCTGTTACTAATAGGATTAACGACGAACAGATATGTGTCTAAGCAACTGCTAAAGAGAATATAGTGGAAACTTTTGGAAGTCTTTTTCCAAATTTCCTATGTTTTAGTCATAGTTTGAGTTATAAATAGCATGAAGATTCTCTCAAAGATGGTTCTAGAGTCCTGCTTTAACCCTACCAGAAATACATTCTTGATCTATTGGTGAGAAAATTTATAGAACATTCATGGTCAGAGTACAATAGTTTTTTCTTTTTTTGGAACTAGGCAGATTTCAGGTTCTTCCAGTTGAGAAGTTCTCACGTCAATTCAGAATGTTTTGTACCCACGTATCTTGTGCCTAATCTAACTCCCTTTTCTTTTTTTCTTTTCCTGTCAGCAGAATGACCTTGGAAGTTTTTTGGAACTTAGAGGTTGATTTGTAAAATTCCTTTCAAACTCAAACACCTTCTGAATAAGGACTGTTGATATGGAATTAACAATAGCACCTTACTGTTCTGAGTAGTCAGGTTAAGTTAAATTGCAATGATTGTATTTCCCAGAAGTAAATATAAAAGCACATGGTGTATGAATGGGACATTTTAATAAATCACTAGGGAGGTGGTCGCATCATGCTACTTTGCTAATGGATGCTTAACAAATGTGGAGAGATAATATTTTGGTATTTTAAGTTGCCATTTTGAATTAACCGTTAGGCACCATACTATAGTACATATTACTTGGCTGTGGTAGGAATTGCTAATTCTGTGTTGATGAGGGTATTAGTAACATAATGTTGAGAGAAGTGATTACAGGATATGGACCTATTTATTCAGCAGTCTGCCTCTTCCTCCTAGACATGCCCATCTTTCCATCAAGAACTCATAAAAATATAAGGCAGCAGTCCTATTTGTGGAACAAGCTCAAACATCTCAAGTTGCTTTCTTTAATCCTTCAGTCAGAGAATGCTTCTTCAGAGTGCAGGTGGTGGTGTGCTAAGACAGACACCCTCTGCATGCCTGAGAGCCCATGCAATTTTAAGTTGCTATGTGGGAAGGAGGTGTTGGTTTGTCTTGGTGCTTACTAAAAGTACAAAATTCTGTATGAGAGCCAACCTCTAGGTATAACATTCGCCTGACATATATTTATTCCTGTATTCAGCAAATGCTTAGGAAACCCTATTACGTGCTAAGCACGTAGTCAGCATACACAAGATCCTTTATATACAGTGAAGAGTAAGACGACTTTTCTAATAATGAATCCCAACCCAAGGTCCTTCACATTCTTGCCGGGCCTCAAAACTTTGCAAGTAAAGTAACTTCCTTACTTGGGCTTTTTCTTTTTGATCCCTGCCATATCCATACTGTGGACCACTCTAATGCTCTGTGGCTGCCAGGAGCTGGGATGGATATTAGAAATATTTAAGATGCCTAAGATCCAAGTTGGTGGCAAATTATTAATGAAGCAACCTACAACCTGTTTAGTTGAAACCTAAAAAGATGCTAAGGAACTTCTAGAATCACCATTAGGATTAAAGATGTGAAATTTAAAATATCCTGTATATTTTAAACACAAGGCTGCTGAATGTTAATTCTCCTGGTATTTGTCATTTCCAAAGTATCTTCTATTATGCTCCACAAATAAATCCTAGTGGACAGCATTGAACTCTCTGAGAGTATAAACGCAGCAAGCTGCACTCATTCTACTGTTTAATGAACTTTAAGCCCTAATCTAATTACTGTATAGAAGAATTCTCAAGGACTCAACTCCTTCCTCCCTCACCTATAAGAAGTTAAATTTGACTACTTTTATGTTATTTGCTTGAAGTTTATTGTTAAAGTGAATTTCTCAGAATGCAAGATGCTTCTTTTTGCACAGATGGTAATCAGAAAGGCTTCCTAGCAAGGCCTGTGAGTTATAATATTCTCCCCTGGTCTAAAACACATCCAGATGGCCTCTTAGAAACCTTCCCCTGGGGTCTGTGAGAAGCTGAGGGGAAGCGCATGAATCATATCAATTTCTAAATCATAGCGTTTGGATTGTGGATCTTGTGGTGTGAAACTGAGCAGGGAGAAAAACTAGAGAAATTATGGTTGAGTCTGCAACAAAAAGCACAATGGAAAAATAAAACGTTCGAAGGAGGGATTTCTTTTCTAAAACAGATATTTAAAGGAATTAACAAAAAATGTACTTTATGCTTGCAGAGTGCTTTTAGAAAGAATTGCAGTGAAGTAATGAGAAACAGAGATTGAATTATTTTTGTTTCGCATCTTATTTTTACTAATGTCTTAGCCAAAGGGTAGGCTTTCTTAGAAAATGTACCAGCCTAAGACAACCATTTCCAAGAACAATAAAAATGGTTTTAAAAGTTCATCTTGATTCTTATAAATAGTGTCTAACATGATCTCAAATGAAATGTCTTTTCTGCTGGTTAGCACTAGATTATAGTCTGCTGCTCAGAAAAGACCTCATTTTGTAATCTTCTGGACAATTGTGCAAAATTTTAATGACATACTGATCACTTGGGATCTTACTAGAATTTCCATTTTGATTCAGCTAGCTAGTGGAACCTTATTCTTCATTTTAAATAAGCTCTCCTGTCTTGTTGTGGCCAGACTATGTACTGTACTTTGAGTAGAAGGGTTTTAGAGGCAATTTTGTGTAATTCACCTCCTGAGGAAAATAATCTTTCCTTCTTCCCTGTCTGAGAAGCAGGAAAAAATCCAATTTTAGCATATTTCATTTTAATATGATTAATAAAATTGAGCCTGACTTTAAGCAACAAACTTAGCAGTCATCCTACAGATGGAATCAGAACAATTCTTGGTGAGAAATGACGATAGACATAAATGTTGTATTACAAAGCACCAGATTTTCAAGGAAGTAAAGAAAAATAGGAGTTCGCTTTGCTTGGTGTGGCCATTTCCTGATTTCTTCTGCTTCTCGTTTATTAATCATACCCTTGTTGCTGTAGCTACATTTAGAACATAGTGCCAGTGACTTGTTCCCTGTTGACCCACCTTGATGGGATCGTGAGGATCATACGTTTATTGTTTCTCTAGCTAGAGATTTAGCAATGCTAATGTCTGGTTTGGGAAGCAAGAAATGGACTGGAAAAGAGCAATTAGTTCGCTCCTTTGTCCTGATCATCAGTGAGCACACAGACGTGCGGTTGACATATTGATTCCATAGAGACATGTAAATTGGCCAAAGCCCCAGGCTGGTGGTGTTTCAGCATCTTAATCCATTAGGTGAAGTGGAGCCTCTGGGAGCGGTACACTTACTCTAGCATGCAGCCTTGCTATGCATCATTTTGAGATTGACTGAAAGATACGTATATATAATGTCCTACACAAATGTATTTCCTATCCTCGCAACATGCTTTCCCTGCTTCCTGATAATTTTTTCCCTGTAGCCTCCCTAAGTCATTCATTCTTCCGCACTTGGGCTTGTCTTTCCTCTTAACAAAATCTCCTTCCCATGACTGATAGAACAGTTTGTATTTAACTTCTTCTATGTTTTCTTTTCTTACAACCTAGTTAATTTTCCTTTGACAGTTTAATTTATTTTATTTTTTTACAGATAGGTTTATTTGATGAGGATCATGATCCAATGATTGTTTAGCAGCAATTTTACCAAACTGTAAATTCTTTTATTAATAGGCATTATAAACATATAATACTAATCTTATTTAAAAACCATGAGTACCACACGAGTGAATATACAGTTTATGAATAACTTAAGTACCCATTAAAAGATAATACACAACATACAAACCCTACCCTAAACGAAGAAGCTGGACCATGGATACATGATTGATGTGTCTAAAATGATGTATGTACAGAACATAATTAGAGGTAATTACGTGAGCGGTACATTTCTCCCATTCCCTTCATGCTTCACTCTCCCTGGAAACTGAATTCTGAACTTCCTCTTCTAAAATTGGTACAATCAAGTTATCCTTGGACATCAAATTATATTTCATCACAAATTTAGTGAACCGATGACAGAAATGTTTCGTTTTCATATTCGTCAAATATCTGCTGGTGATGGAAATAGGCATGTGAAAATATTCTGTAAATCCTACAACATACGGATCCTAGTTTTGCTACAGATGATTCTTCTATGCTAATCCTGCTGGGAAAGTATTTGTTGCTATTGAGCAGGCAGGCAGCACCGTCCAGTGTGTGTCTGGTGTAGTCAATGGCGGGGCACTCTTTTCGAGTTTTATGAGCAGCACAAAGGAAAATCCACTGTTCAGTTGCTGTCATCTGAGTATAAGTATCTGGATGACATTCACTCTGAAGTTTAACAGCAAGTCCATTTAGCTCAAGGCAGAACTGCCTGAGGTGCTCATACTTCCACACACCTTCGTCTTGGCCCTCAGGCGGCTCAAGGATTCTGTCGGTACTGGAGCAATCTGCCCTTATGTTCTGTTGGATGCACTGCTGAACAGTAAGCCTACTGTCCATTTCATCAAACGATTCATCAGGCCAATTATAGAAATCCTGTGCCTTGGTGCCTGGCCTGTTCCGCCTCAGCACTGCCGTCCCCTCCGCCATGACCATAGTGCCAGTCGGAGCGGCCAGCGTCGGTACCCGGATCCTTTGACAATTTTAAATAAATAAAATATTACAGGGCAACAAGCGTTCCCATCCATGTCCCTTTACTTTCTCTTCACAAAGGTGATTCAGATGTTGAATTTTCTGCGTATCATTCCCATTCACGTTTCACACTTTTAATACGCATGTATGTGTAGGGCCACGTGCACTCCATTAAGCACTGCTTTCCGTTTTACAGTTTATATGAATGGACCCCTACTTATTCATTGAACTAGAAGTACACTGGATTTATTAATTAATGCTGCATGAATTATCATCTGTATGATAGTAACACTTCATGTCCTTGAACTAGGGATTTCTCTATTGATTTAGCTCTTCTTTTGCATCCATCAGTCAAATTTCATATTTTTTCCATAAATGTCTGAAAATTTTTTGTTATATTTATTTGTAGGCACTTTATTTTTATATTGCTATTGAAAAATGATATCCACTTTAAAGTTATAGATATAACCTGACTGCCTTACCTAAAATAACAGCCTCTTATCGTCTACTTTTCTTTTTTCTTTTAGAATTTAGCACTGCCTCCTTCTAGAGCTACTTATCTGCAGGTCTATCTCTCTTCCTAGAATATGAGCCCTTTAAGAAGGAGCACATTGTCTGTTTTCCATTATTGTTAGCTCCTAATCCTCCTGATGGTGTTTGGCAGTACTGTAGGGAGTTGAAAAATATTTGTTTGAATGAATTTTTAAGTTACAGTTTTTAAATATTTAGATATGTTGTGGCTTAGTTTACCATAAAAAAAAATCTGTGGAATTTGGAGTGATAAAGTTAAATAGTTGGGGTCTGGTTTGGGAGTTAACCTTGCATGACATTACCGTGGTAATGACAAGGAGCACAGCAGATATCAGGAAAGCTTATTGGAATTTTTACTGTTGTCTGATCCAGTTACATTTCTATTCTCTAAAATGACCAAAAATATTGCCTCTATCGTTTATTTCAGTGACTAAAGATGGCCTGACACATTGAGCTGCTTAGCAAATATTTATTGAGTTAGCAAACTCATTTGGCTATAGAGTTGTAGCCTTTCTTTTCCAATCTTTAAAGCGTTCATTTCTCTTTTCCCTGTCTCATTACAGTATCTAACCCATTCGTGCAGTGTGGGACTACAGTGATATCAAGTGTCCTTGTGTTATTTCTGATTTGAAGGCTATGCTTTAAAATATTTACCTTCAAGCGTATTCACTGTCAATTTTTGTAGGCATTTATCTAGTTAATTTTCCTCAGTTCTTAATTTTCTATGAGCTTTTACAATGAATGTGTCTTGAGTTTTATCAAATATTTATCAGCAATTGCCACTGATTCTTTTTCAATGTATTTTTTGCATCTCTTTATCTCCTTTACTATTTGTTTTGTGGTAAATTGATCTAATAGATCTTTTCATCTTAAATTGTGACTCAGACTTAAGATTTATGAATTTTATAAATTGCTTGCTTCTTTCTCTGTCTCCTCCATATTTGCATTTCTTAACTCTAGCAATAGAATAGCCTTCTATTCTGTCCTTAAACAGACCTTTGCATGCGTGGATTCTACATCTACGAATTCAACCAACTCAGTATCAAAAGTATTTTAAAATATGCATCTGCGCTTTGTTATTATTCCCTAAACAACTTACAATGATTTGCACAGCATTTGCCTTCTATTAAGTATTATGAGTAATCTAGAGGTGATTTAAAGTGTACAGGAGGATGTATATATATCATATACAAATACTATGTCTTTTTATATAAGAACTTGAATATCTGCAGATTTTGGCATCCATAGGGATCTGGGAACCATGACCTCATAGATGCCCAGGGACAACTAATGTACAAGTGACCTGCTAGTTCAGCTACACGGTCTACACTAGAGTCCAAACTTTCACATTACCTCCCATAGATAGCAGCATTTTCATTTATTAGGTTCAATATATCACAAAAAATATGTTCTGCTCTGCTCCTTGTCATTACCATGGTACTGTTGCTGGAAGTTTAATGTCTGGAGCCAGGCTCCAGCTACTTAAATTTTATCACTCCAAATTCCACAGGTTTTTTATGGTAAAGTATAGCATAACATAGAATTTACCATTTGAGCCATTTTTATGTGTACAACTCGATGGCATTAAGTGCATTCACTGTGTTATAGAACCATCGCTGCTGTTCAGTTCCAGAATTCCTTCGTCATCACAATAGAAGCCCTCCACCCATTAAACAGTGTAGATGCCCTTTCCCCTTCCCTTATTCTTTGGTAGATCTCTGTCTCTGTGGATTTGCCTACTCTGGGTTTCAAAGTAGAATCACACAGTATGGGTCCTTGTGCGCTGTTTCATTTAACTTAGCATAGTATTTTCAAGGTTCATCCATGTTGTAGCATGTGTCAGAGTTCAGTTCTTTCTTAAGGATGAATAATGATTGGGTGTGTAACATTTCTCTCAGCGGATACTTGAGTTGTTTTCACTTGTTAGTTCTTATGATGTATGAAATTCTGACCATCAGTGTACAAGAGTCTGGTTGAGCTGATACCTTCAATTCTTGTGGGTATGTTTCTAGCATTGAAATTGCTGGATCATAGGGAATTTTGTGTTCAGCTTTTCGTGGAACCACCAAAACATTTTCCACAGTGACTGCACCATTTTATATTCCCATCAGCAATGCACTAGAGTTTTGTTCTCTCTCTGTCCTTATGAGCACTTCTTTTTTTATAATATCCATCTTAGGGGGTGTGAAGTATCAGTTTATTGTAGCTTTCATATGCATTTACCCTACAACTGATAATGCTGAGCATCTTTTCATATTCCTACTGGTTATTCATGGGTCTTCTTAGAAGGGTCTTTTCAGTTCCTTTGCTGTTTTTAATGGATTATGGGAGCCTTTTTTGAATTGAAAGAGTTATTTTATATTCAAGATAATAGCATCATCTCATCATATGTTTTTAATTTTCTTGGTTAAATATCTAGGAGTGGAATTTCTGGGCTAATGGAATACATGTTTGATTTTATAAGGAACTCCAAACAATTATTCAAAGCGATTGAATCAGTATATAGTTCCAGAAAGAACATATGAGATTTCCAGATGTTCTGCACGCTTGCCAACACTGGATTTGTCAGTCTTTTTTCTTCTAGCCATCCTGAAGGATGTGAAGTAATATCTTATTGTGGTACTTAGCATGAATTGCTGCAATGACTAATCACGTAGAATATTTTTCACATTCTCAGTGGTCATCCATTTTCCTTTATTTCAATTTTGTTTTTCCCTTTTAAACTTGTTTGTAAGAATTTCTTTTACATTGCAGTTATGGGTTCCTTGTTAGGTTATGCACTTCGCAGTTTTCTCCTCTTACCTGTCCCAGTCTGTGAGCTGCCTATTAATTCTTGTTGACATTCTTATTGATACGAAAATTTTTATGGAGTCAAATTTATTAATTCTTTATCTTATGACTAGTGCTTTTTGCATTTTGTCTTAGAAATACTTGCCTACACCAAGGTTGCAATGACAGTCTTTTGTTTTCTTCTAGGAATTCTATGGCTCTACGTTTATGTTTACCTCTGTAAGAAATATTAGTTTCTGTACAGGAAGAAACAGTTGAGCCTCTCTCTTTCTCTCTCTCTCTCTGTCTCGCTCTCTTTCTGTCTCTTTCTCTTTCTCCTCTCCTCTCCCTCTCCCCTCCCCTCCCCTCTTCTGTCCTCTTCTCCTGCTAGTTGTTGAAGTGCCCTTTTCCTCACTGAATTCTCCCACCACCTTGTGTTGCACTGTCTTGACTGTGCACGCGTGGGCCCTCCTCTGAACTTTTTCTTCTGTCTCACTCATCTCTTTATCTACCCGTATACCAATGCCACATCATCTTAATTATCTTTAAGCAACTGGGAAAATATTTAAAGGTATTCACTTCACACCTACCTGTTCCACTCTTTACCCCTGTTTCTTATGAAAACCATGAGGTACATGTTTTCTTAACCCCTGTTACTTCACAGTTTCATAGTATGGGAGAAGTTGAAGAGGCCACATTTATACACCAGCCTGCATTATTGCAAATCTTATAATTTATCTTTCCGGAAATCAAGTCGCACATGCCTCTCCATGGCACTTACAATCATCCCGTCGCACTGCTCCAGCTGTACCTGTCTCTTGGTGGTTTTGTGGTACTAGCTAAACTGTCCCACGGGTTCCTCAGGGAGCCTCGCCCTTGTCTGTATGTGAGCCTCTGTGGGTGTGCGTTCCCTGCCCATCGCCCACGCTTGCTAACCAATGAATGCTTAGACTTTAATCTCCCAGATCTCTCCAAATTATTACTGAACCCCACACTCAGATATACTTCTGCTCAAAATGTTCATGCTCTTATATTTATTTATTTGATTCTGGGAATTGAACCGAGGGCCTTGTGCATGCTAAATTAAGCATGTCCTCTACCACTGAACTACAGCCCCATCCCCTTCTTAAGACAGCTTGATTGCACTCATATCCTACCTTTTATCTTTATCTGTATTTTTGTCCTGTTTATCCCACCAAGAAGAACACTCCTTGAAAGCAGTATACTTTGTATCTCTTGCCTGGGGATTTCCACAAATTTGAATGAAAGGGTTTTTGTTGTTGTTTTTTTTACATAGGTAAGGAATCTGTTGATCAAAGTTTTAAACGTTTTTAAAGAATGAACAGGTTAATCAGGCATATGATTAAGGGTAATCCTAAAATTTATTCTCTCAGTTTTATCCCTGTTAACTACTTTTTTTCTTTCCAAATCAGGTCTTTTCAGTTGGAGGACTCTCAGAACTGTAGCAAAGATTTTGTGGAGATCCGAGAGGGGAGTACCACTGGTCACTTGGTCGGAAGATACTGTGGAAGTTCCCTACCCCACAATTACTCATTTATTGCAGAAGGTCGTCTGTGGATCAGATTTGTCTCAGATGGCTCATCCAATAGCATGGGCTTCCAGGCCGCATTTACTATGAGTAAGTCAGTTCTGTTTTAGTAACAGCTTCCAAAGTATGTGCTACAAACTGGAAATGATAACAAGTTTTTCGGAATGTGTTAAGCAAAAACCATCTTAAACTCTACACTTTTGTTCCATATTGTGTAGTTACTTTATTATATATTGGAAAAACTAAATTATATATGAATGGCTCACTGAGAGCAAATGAGGATATTTTAATGGTCTAATATTCCTTTTTTTTTTTTTTAAATTTTATTTTAAAGACAAAAGAATGGAGACATATGAACCAGAAAAGCCATAAACAATACAGAAAATACAAAGTTATACAGAATATAGTAGGGAATTAGAATTGGATGTTGTATTACATAGTTATCTTCACATTAGTTAACACAAAAACATTAAAGGAAATACCAAATTATAGATAAGATCTAATATTCCTTTTAAGCTCTAGTTTGTGCCTAATATTTAATTTTCTTTCATGATACCATGTTACAGAGTCTTACCATATAGCTCAGGCATGGTATATTTCTATCCAGTTACTTCATTTGATCCCATAGACTATCAAACATCTTCAGTATCACCTTTGGATTGATTTAAGTGCTCAGATATAATGACTGCAGAATATTTTCCCAACAGAGATAAAATATTAACTAATTTTTGATTGATTGATTATAATGCCAGGGACCAAACTTCAGGCCGTGTGCAGACTGGCCAGGCCCTCTGTCACTGACCTTCATCCTCAGCCCTTATTTGTTTCCTTAACTCCAGTTTTCCATAGTTGGCTCTTCATATTTGGTTTCTCTCATCATTTAGAATTTAAAAAGAAACATTTCCTTTCTTTTGTAAAACAAAGCAAAATGTATATAAAAAAATTAGAGAATGGTGATGCTATCCCCTCTGCTGCTTTCCCGCGTTCCCTGAGGTCCGGGAAGCCCTTTTCACACGGGAAATTGTCACCTCTTTTCACACTTTGCAACCTGCTAAGGAGATAGGATTCCATGTAGAAAAACACCCTTCTCCAAGGAATTAGTAGACGGCCCGGAAACCAAAAGGGAAGCAATATTTCTTTTAGGAGTCAGAAAAGAAATCACAGTCGATTAAAAGACCATGCTTTTTAACCTTGCCTGCTTTTTTTTCTTTTCATTTGATTAAAGAGCTATTCTAAATAGGCCTGATTTACTGCTCTGTTTTCCCTCCTAGTATTTGGCAATGATAATATCCAGGGAACCCATGGGAAAATCGCTTCTCCTTTCTGGCCTGGAAACTACCCCCATCGTGCTAATTACAAATGGACAGTAAATGTAAATGTGTCTCAAACTATCCGTGGTAGAATCTTGGAGATGGATATTGAATCAGCAAATTCCTGCTATTATGACAAATTAAAGGTGAGTTTCCTTGTGAATTCTGTGTTTATAAATTTTGGTATATTACAAATTCAAATTAATGGCTATTCAAGCAATTGAAAAATGTATGGGATGGATGGTAGGCCCTCAGTCATGATTACTGCCTGTTCATTACCTATACAAAGGTAATCCTAATACCATTTGTTATTTTCTATAGTGTGTTGGAAGATGTGTTTATCAGTATTTCACTTTACTTACTGGGCTTTGTCTAAGCAGGAATGCGTGTCCTAATTGAGTTTTTATTCTACCTTACATCCCATTATCCCGTTTGCTCCCTGTTCATGTATTAAAGATTTAAAGGACCATGGAAGAGTAAATAAATGTAATATTATAGTGAGTATTGTCATGCAGACATTACACACTATATCAATTCCAGAAATATTATCAGATCTCTGAAAGTCAAGACTATGTCTTGTGTACCTGGTACACTCAGTGCCTTTGGTCTGACCAGATTTGTACAAAAATGTGTGCAAAATAATTTGTAGAAAAATAATTGCTACAAGGTGGGAGATGTAGCTCAGTGGAACAAGCACCTGCCTGCAAAGCTCAAGGTCCTGAGTTTGATCCTCAGTACCAAAAAAAAAAAAAAAAAAAAATTGTTATATAATTTTTAAAAATGAAATTGAGTACAGGATTTTATAATAAATATTGCAATGAAATTGTTGCCAATTATTTCAAAACTATCACAAAGTAAGTAGCTAAATATGTAATTAAATATAAACCAAATGAAAGCCATGTACTGGGTGTTTTGCATGTGCTGAATCCTGTAAGCTGTAATTCTTGCATTGATTATTCTTTCCTTCTGTGGTGATATGAACACTGTCTGGATTCCCATCCACTTTCTCTCGTTAAACCCACTCTCTTTTTTGTTGTTTTCCTTGGTTCCTCTCTTCAGTGCTCCAGTGCATATTTGTTAAGTATTGTCATTGTGTAACTATGTAAGGTTCTATTTTTCCACCCACAAATTTTACTGTGACTCACTCAATATGCTTTATCCTACAGAGGAGTAATATATTTGCACTAAAGGTGCGCATATCTTGAAACACCTTAAATTATTTGCAATAATATTTTGCATTTAAACACATTTTCTGTTTTAGAGTGAAGTAAAACATTAGTTTATTTTTATTATGATAAAATTGTACTAATATAAGGTTTGGTGAGGGAGAAAAACAGACAGCTGCCCAGGAGTAATGTTCTATTACCTCTCCTTACGTGCAGATTTATGATGGTGCTAGCATTCATTCTCGCCTAATTGGAACTTACTGCGGTACCGAAACTCAATCTTTCAGCTCCGTGGGACATTCTTTGACATTTCAGTTTTTGTCTGACTCTTCAGGCTCAGGGAAGGGATTCCTTCTGGAGTGGTTTGCAGTGGACAGTCCCAGTGGACCTATACCTACCCTTGCTCCAGGTGTGTGGTAATAAATGAAACTCTTCTCAGGTCTGATAGGGGTAGCCCTCCCTCCCGAGTCAGGATGGGTAGGGCCTCCGTACTCCTTCCTCCACACAGTCAGGTGTCTTCTCTCTTTTTTATTTTTATTTTTATTTTTTTTTTGGTGGAACCAGGAATTGAACTCAGGACCTTGTGCTTGCCAGGCAAGCACTTATTCCACTGAGCTATATCCTCAGCCCAGGTGTCTTCTCAAATTCATAAATACTTACATCTTGTAAAAATATTATACTGTGCCTGAAAATAGAAGTTTTTCATTATATTTTCATATAAAGTAGGTATTTGGTAACCATAAGATATTTCTGTTATAATATCAAGAGGTGATTTAAGAGCTCTCTGAAAGTTTGATTTGCAAATGCCACACAAGCACGTGTACACACACACACACACACACACACAGTACTGAAGTATCAACTAATAGAACTCTTTTCCCTATGTTTTATTTGTAAAAATACCACACACAAAAATTTAATCAAAACTAATAAAGTTCGATATTTTAAAATATATTAGCAAATCAAGCATATCATTAACATTCCACATGCACATATTTAATTTAATGTAATAAATATTTATTGAGGAAATATTATGAAGTAAGAGTCATAAACTTCTGGAATCATGAAATATATACTTCTGAAGATCTATTTCTCTGTAAAAGTGATGAGAACACTGGTAAAAACTATCAAAATCAACTCTTTAAGATCTGTAGAAATTAACCAAGGGCCAGGCATATAGTTCAGTGGTATAAGCACCTCCCTGGAAAGTGCAAGGTCCTGAGTTCAATTCCTGGTACCAAAAAAACAAAGAAATTGAGCTGAAGTGTATTTATTCAAAAAAGTTGCAGCATCTCAGTAAACACAGTGACTTTTGTACATTCATGTCCCTCAAACCCCTAATTTTGGAGTAGCTTTGCAAAAGCTCCACAACCAGGATACCAGTGAGAACTAGCTGTTTAGCAGCTTAGCAGCCATGGGGTTAGGGAGGAACTGAACCGGAGCTCCAGAACAGTTCCTGTCTCCCTGTAGTTGCCATAATTTGATCTGCCTGGAAGCTTTCTGCAAAACTGCATTCTCACATCTTGTCTTCTTTTGACCTAAGAGCACACTCTGCTTAACATCCCTGTCCCTAGGGTGTTTTTGAAAATGATCAGTGGCAAGAGTCTAACATCACAATTGCATGAAGCAGTGATACCAGTTATAGCTGACAAGAAACCAAAAAACATGAAGGGAAGAACTGGGGGATAAAATGTCCACCTGGGGATTTAGGAAGCTCTGACATATTTCTGAGACTCTAGAAAGCCGTACACATGTCTATAGCTGTGCATATGCCCAAGAGAAGACCTACCAGGGCTCTAATTTCTTACCTTGTATGATCTTGAATTGATATGAAAGTAGGAAGTAAAAGCCAAGGCAGAGTTGAACACAAAGGAAAGACAGTAGGAGAAAACCTTGGTGTTGATTTCTAGATATTATTTAAAATGCCTAATTTTCAACAAAAAATCACAAGACATTCAAAGAAGCAAAGACATGTGGCCCATGCAATGGAAAAAAAGCAATTTAAGAAGTTTCCCAGAGGAACACAGGATATTTGACTTAATAAAGATTTTAAATTAGTTATGACAAATATGTTAAAGAACTAAAGAAAATGATATCTAAAGAATTAAGGAAAAATAAGAAAATAATGTCTCATCAAATGTAGATTATTGAAACTGATAGGAAAATATTTTAGTACTACAAAAAAGAATCAACTAGAAATTTCTGAGTGGATTGCCTACATAAATAAATATAAAAAACAATATAAATGTATTTTTGTTTGTAACTCTTCTTCTACCATCCAATTTGCAACAATCACTGAGTAAGGATTCATAGACAGTCTTCATTTAATGACAGAGTTCTGTTCCATGACTAGTAAATGAATTGGTTGCCACATGGCAATTGTACGTGGTATGTACACTGCAATATGCAGAACAAGGAAATGGTCAAGGGAAGCTCCAACTTGATGACTTTGCGTTTGTTTACATAAGTCTTACGTGCAGTACCATAACGTGTAATGAACATAAAACTACAGTGCTGTTCTGTACTGCACTCTACAGTCAGCAAACATTATGCGAGTTCTGGTTTTTTCGGTTTTTAAATTTTTTTTAAAAATTATACTACTGTAAAAACAAGGTGTACTGTTCCAAAGAAAGATATTGAGGCTTTTCAAACAAGATACACAGAACTGTACAAAACAAAAAGAAGACTCACAAGTTGGAGCAGTGGATCATATGTCCAAACTGTCATTAAACAGGTAGATCATTGAACAAGCAATGTCTGTAATTACAAAACTGTATCAGTAGGCTTATACTATTTAAATATATAATTTGATGACAATCAATTTCATAAAAGGGGAGGAAGGAGGGAATAAGATTATACAGGATGAATGTCTGTGATCTGAAAATCTGAAGCCTGAAATGGTATGAAGTCAAATTTTTGAACACTGATGTGATGAAACCATCAAAACGCTTCAGAGTGCAGACTTTCATTTTTAGGGATACTTAGCTTGTAAAGTGTTTGCAAATATTCCTAAATCCAAGTAACTGTAAAATCTGAAGTAATTCTGGTCCCAAGATTTTTAGATAAGTGACACTTAACTTGTATTCTATTAGAGCAAAATTTTATGTCATTTAAATTATTATTAATCCAGACTACCTTATTTTACGTTAAATTAGTTATAGTTGTCAGAGTAACCACTAAGAAAAAACCTGAGAACATATAGTAAAATAAACAATATGCTAGAAAAATATGTTTAATATTTATTAGGACAGGTAGCAACGAATGTTGGCAGAGATACAGAAAAATTGAAATTCTGCGTTGCTGGTAGCTACTTTGTAAAATCTTAGTCCATCCCTAAAAAATGTAAACAGAGTTACCTTATTATTTAGTAATTCCTTTTAGTTATGCACTGAAGAGAATTAAATACATCCCCACACAAAGGTATATACATGAATGTTTGTAAGGCATTATACATACAAAATAAAGAAAAAATGGAAATAAGTCAAATATTCATTAACTGATAAATGGAAAAACTAAATGTGATGTATCCATACAATGGAATGGAATTCATCCTTTAAAATGAAATGAAGGACATACTGGTATGGACAACAATCCGAATAAATCATGATGCTGATAGGCAAATTATAGAGACAGATAGTATAGAGATGTTTCCAGGATTTTTCGAATGTGGTAAAAATGATCAAGATGTACAGTTTAAAAAGGAACATTTTATAGTGTGCATGTTAAACTGCAATAAGCCTATTACTGAAAAAATGCATGTACAGATATCCCTTGTTTGACAACCTATCTGTTTAATGGCTGTTCAAACTTACAACCAGGGTTTCTTGTTTGGACCTAGGACTTGTCAGTTTCTTTTGTACTGTCCCGTACCTCTTGTTTATAGAGCCTCAGTTACTGTTTCTGGTGCAGTACACCTTGTTCATAAAGAAGTATAATTTCTGTTGATTGTACTGTACATTTCAGTATGGTTGCTCTATGTTCTGTCATGCATTAGAGCACTGCCTGTAATGAAAGCAAAGTCTTGGAGCTGGAGTTTCCTTTGACCCTTTCTTTGTTCTGTGTATTGTCATGTACACACCATACAATTCCTCACTTAGCAACCAATTCCTTTAATGTCATGGTCAAAGGAAGGGAACTCTGTACTTAAGTGAGGAATAAGTGTATTAAATATATGTCTAAAAGTAAAGGATGAAATTTTGCTTATGCTTTTTGAATTTTTCAGCTTATAAAGATGACTTCAAAATTACCTAGATATAAATAACATAATGCATAGCTCTACTAAGAGAAGTATGTAAAACATGGTAATTCCTCTGATGGAAGAGGAGAATCTTCTACGTGTATTATTTATGCTTAGCAGATAATCAGTATTCAATAGTGAATAAGATGTATGATAAAATTATAGTGAAAAATATCATAGTGTATTTTTCTGCCACAAAAGACAAACTTCAGAAATCATGGCTGTGTCACTCAGTGGGTTTAACACAGTAATTACTGGTTTCTTCGAGAGTTCTTTCTATTGTTTGCTTGCTTGTTTGTTATTTTGCAACATAGGGCCATCACTTTAAAGTGAAAAAACACTGATTGCTTTTCCATTGGAGTTATTTCCAAGATGTTGCTTCTCATTCCACAGGTGCCTGTGGAGGGTTCCTGAGGACGGGAGACACACCTGTCTTTCTTTTCTCCCCGGGCTGGCCGGACCACTACAGAAACCAGATTGAGTGCTCGTGGCTTATCCATGCTCCGGATTCTACTGTGGAACTCAACATTCTCTCAATGGACATTGAATCTCACCGGACATGTAGCTATGACAGTCTTGTTATAAGAGATGGTGAGAAACATTTTAACAGATACTATTTTTTAACTCTGACACACAGTTAATATTTAACTATCACCATATTTGGTTATTTCCTCGGTCCATTTTGTGTGGAATTTTATAGATACTATGATCGCTGAAGCCATGGAGTACTGCAAATAGTTTCAATTTCTGGGGATTGTAAGGCAAATATTAAACTGAAGAATAGTGGAACATCCCTAAGAGAAAACAGAAGCTTTTCGAGAGACCTAAGTAGGAGATAATAGTCTAATATTTCAAATTATGCTACATTCTTTCTAAACAGAGATAGTCTTGGAGATAGCTATTGACATTGAATAACGATGAATTTAAGATCTTAGTGGAAAGATCTTCATACCTGCAGTGTATCCCTTTCTTCTTGCCCCCCGATTGTGTGGTGGAACAGGAAGTACACAGGGGTGCTATTGCCCCACACTTTCCTTTGTGTACAGCTGCGCTGTTATGATGCAATGACCCAGGGTCCTGGACAGTGCTAACAAGACACGTGGACAAAACGGCTTCGCAGCTGATGTGGGCTGGAACGAAGGAGAACGATGGCAGTGCTGGACCTTCCATGTTTGCAGATCCTTACTAAAAACAAAGATGTGTTTTCACTCGGCCCATGGTGTATTAATACACAAGATCTTGTCTCCTTAAGCCCTCTCGTCCCTAGCCTGGTGAAGTTGCTTTCTTTTCCATCATATGGAGGCTGGGTGCTATGCAAAATCTCAAACCCACCATAAAAACACAATGAAATGAGAGACAGTTACTCCCTCTCTTTCTGTCACCACTCAGCTGTCAGCACATTGATTGCTCCAGAACCGTAGTCTTTTCTGATATTAAGACATTCTGGTGGATATTTAAGTTTTTATGTAATGAAATGAACATGTCCTTGTGCATATATTCTGAGTGTTCAGCATGCAGGAGAAGCTTTAGAGACAATCCTTAGTAGGTAATAGTATCAGTGAAGTAAGAGCTGTGACCAAAAAGTGAGAGGAATATCTGGATTTAAAAAAAACTTTTTACAGTAAAGGACACATTGTTATTAATATTCTCCCTCACTTTGAACATACTTATTTCATATTTCTTGCCGCTTTCTGAAGTAGTTCTGGACGTCCCTGTTCATCAGTATTTTTAGTTGTGCTACTATGGCTGCTCTGATGTCTGAATTGACTCAAAATTTTAATCCTCATGGTCATTTTGACACTGGGGAAGAGCCAGAAATTGCATGGTGCAGTGCCAGATCAAGTGAGGGAGCTGAATGCAGACACATCTTATTATCTTTATAAGCTTGCCTTGTCCCTGGATATATTTTTTAATTATACCTTGTAAAGAGACCTACAAAAGAACACTTACAGAACTGCTTCAGAAAGTGGCAAGAATCAAGGAACAAGTGTGTTCCAGTGAGGAAGAGCATTTTCAGGGGGGATGAATGCCAACTGTCCTTTTCAGTAATACATTTTTAATGTAAATGCTCACCATATATCTTGATCATTCTTTGTAAATTATGGATGTTCTTCAGAAAACTTCTGTTGAGTTGCCTCTTGTTCATCAGCTGCTTATCTTGGAAACATAGACTGTAGAGAGCATTCCTGTCTTCTGTGTAACCTTGCAGAAGTCATTACATGGCTTCAAGCCTATTTTATTGTCTGTGAAAAACAGAGGAATGCCTACCATATAGACTCTTTTCATGTTAGAGAAAGCAGTTAGTGCCAAGGCGTGTGGCAGAGGTCTAAGTATTTTGCAGATGCAGAAGTCAAAATAGTGTAGATTGTGAATTACATAGATAGACATTTCTAAGAGGTGTTTTGAGTGTCCTTGCTCACTCAGACACTGAGTGACTTGAGAGAGCTCAGCAAGTTGACATCTATGCCAGAACAACAAGGCTATTTTAGATTGGTTGTGTTACCTATCCATAGAGATTCCTTTTTATTCATAAACATAAGTAGATACCCAATAGGCTCATTCTTTCATATATTTTGATATAATCATTCAAAAATAGTTTTTGGGTGCCTGCTATGTGTCCATTGGTATTTTGTTCATTTACTTAGTATCTTTTCCCAGTTGGTTTTTGCTTCTGAGAAGCAAGGCATGTATCATTCTGAAGCAGATGTCTAAAGCCAATTGGCCACAGGCAGTGACAATTCTAAGCCATACATGCAATTGACCCATCACCACAGACCCTTTGTGCTTGGTTGTAGAGGAACTGTGAGTATTTCTGGGTTACCCAGCAAAGGTCCTGCAGCACTCTGACCAAAAGCAAGTCATACTTCCACCTGCTCATTTATTTTGCAGAACTGCTGAGCTTTAAAACTGAGTCAGTATCTTCCCAGACAATCACCCACAAATGTTGCATACAAAAGATTCCACTAAACTGAGATTCCATGAAACTACAAGGGACCTAGAAAAAGTTAAAAAGAGATTCAATTTTCTTATCTACAAATGAGGATAATGATCATATCTAGCTGCTAATATTGTTGTGATGATGAAAACCAGAAATTATGCGTAAAGCACCTCATGGAAATGGTTTAATAAATGTCAGCCTTTCATGGTCTTAAAGCCAGTTTCCATGTCTCTAAAATGAGCAGGGTTGGCTGGAGACTCACAAAGTAATGTTTCAACCCTGGTCTTCACAGTTCCTTTACCCTGCTCTTTATTTAAAGATCATTCCTTGTGCAGTTTACACACCGAGAATCTAAAGGCCCTAGAAATACTCCAACATTTAGTATAGAGACTAGAGGGTAAGAAACAAACCATCTTTTTTTTTTTTTTTTTTTCGGTACTGGGGATCGAACTCAGGACCCTGCGCTTGCTAGGCAAGCGCTTATTCCACTGAGCTATATCCCCAGCCCTCAAACCATCTTATAGCTACTGGGTTACCTACCAATTAGTTAAATTATTGATCAACAAGTAATTATTTAGAGATAAGCATTAATTTACCATGCAGTCTAGAGGGAAGTTTAGAAAATAAATCAAAGTCAATAGATCCAATCCAGTGTCACTAAAGGATAAAATATAAATTTGTGAAATAATGACATTAAAATAAACTTCATCTGGGCATAGTGGTGAACTGTAAGCCCAGTGCTCTGGGAGGCTGAGGCAAGAGGGTGGCAAGTTTGAGTCCAGCCTGGGAAGTTCAGCAACTTAGTTCCTCTCCCAAAAAGGGTGGAGAAGGACTGGGGATGTATCGTACTGCAAAGGCCTGTGGTTCAATTCCTAGTACCTCAAGACAACAATGAAAAACATCAAAGTTTCCTAGTACAGATTATTAGAAAACAGAACAAAAAATAATACTAGCCAAAATGTGTAGCAAGGTAGCATAATGAAGATACGAAGTTTGGAAGGGGCGTAAGAGGTAAACTTGCATAACTTCATCGTAAAAACGCAACTCAAAAGTCTCCAGAGTTGAGAAACCCTCCAAAGAATGCCTCTGCACGCAGCTGGACAATATTTATGTTTATAACTATACCATTACGTTCATAATCACATAAATAGAAAATAACTCATTTTCTAAAATACATAATGAGTGCATTTTAAGGAGTTGTTTATGATAAAAAGGAGCCATGTTGTGGATTGTGTAAAAAGGCAAATTTCTTCATTTTTCATACATTGAACTTTATTAATTTTCTGCTTTACAGAAAACATATTTTCGCAGCCAAGGAATCCAAATCCACCATGATCCACTTTGTTCCATTCCAGTCTTGGCAGGGATGGTGGCTTTTCTGGATGCATGTCCAAGAGAAGTGAAAGGAGAAAGGTCCACGGGGAGGCCTGGTTCTCCTGGGTGTCTCTTTCCAGAGGACACCCTGACTGAAACTCCCTTTCCTCATCCTTCACAGAAGCCTGCTCCTTTTATGATACAACAAACAAAGTATATTTAAAAATGTTTTAAAAACCCCCAGTGAGCTGCAGAGAGGGCCACATAACAGTTAGGCACCTCTTGGTCCATGGCCTCCTGATGTTAGTGTAGGAACTGAAGGTTAAAATCCACCTTTCTTCTCTCCAGATACTTAACCTTCAGCAATCGGAGTAGCCAAGGTCAGAGTCTCTAATTAACACACATAAACACAGGGCCTTGATCACTTCCCAGTCTCCTGAACTCTGACTTTGAGATTTCATGCCAGGAAGAAGAGGCAGCCAGTTTTTAGAAAGATCCTGGGAACTTTCCAAGAAGTCTTTATAGAAGAGGGTAAAGAGGAGTGTGGGTAAGCTGGAGCCGGCAGGCGGCAAGCTTGTGTGTGCTTTGTGAGAATCCCCTTGTCTCCTAGGTGCTCCAGTGTCCTGAGAAAAATGTGCCACTTTGACTGGGCTGCAAATGATGGTGCTGTAGATGGTTAAGACATCGGATTTCCATGTTGATGTTTTCTTCTTGGTCACAGGAGACAATGCCCTGGCCCCGCAGCTAGCAGTTCTCTGTGGAAGAGAGATCCCTGGGCCCATCCGGTCTACTGGAGAGTACATGTTGGTCCACTTCTCTTCTGACTACAGCATCACCAGGGCCGGCTTCAATGCATCCTTTCACAAGAGTAATGTGTTCCAACAAATCTCCTCCCCTCCTTTGCTCCCCTGCTCCCCTCCCCTCCCGTCTTTTCCTCTCCTCCCCTCTCTTCTCCCTTCTCTCTTTTCTTCCTTCCTCATGCATTCTGCTCATTTTTCCATGCCAGGACACAGGTCATAAGTCACAGGGCACAGAGCGCTGCCACTTCTGGATGCCATTCTGTGTCTAGTTCTGAGCCCCGATGCAAAGCATGTGGCTAAGGTGTACAGATGGGCTCCCGCCTTCATTCTCTGAGTGGGGTGCCCCCCCCCCCACAGGAGATGTGCTTGTGGTAGGCACAGAAGAATTTATCCATCCTCGCTGAGGGCTGCAACTAGACAAGATCAGATATTAAAGGAACACACCAAAGGAACAATAAGTCAGTTATTCTTCAGGACAAGAAATAACGAGTGAACACATTATGTGAGATATCTTCACGAATGCCTTGGTTGAAACTATCCATATGAAGATGGGCAGTAAGAGTTTCTTGCTCTTGAAATATGAATTTGATGAGTCAGAGACTGTGTGCAGAACATGGGGCCCATCACATGGAGTATGTTGGGACTTTCAAAACTTGGCGACATGAGAGGTCTAATAAGTTTAAATCTAAACTAGATTGAAATATTCCACGGAGTATGGAAAGACTCATGTATGAAAAACATAATTTTAAAGTAGATTCTCAATATAATATTAAAAGTAAATCTGATGATTTTTACAGTTATATATGACTTCTGTAAATTATGGAACAGTTGAAGGAAAACTATCTTCCCATGCCTCAAGGAAAGGACATATAGTGGGTTCAGAAAATGAGTTTTGGAATGAGATACATAGTAAGGTTCCACCTTTGCAACTTAGCTAGTTGTGTGAGCTTTCCCGTCTCACTGGCTGCCAGCTCGCGGGGCAGTGCCTGCTCACTCCATCCTTTTTCCTGCGTGCCCAGCTGCTCCTGTTGCTCTTTCTCATATGTGTGTATATTTGCATGTCAGCTCTGGTCATGTGTAACACACACATAACATACATACATATGTAGTGATAGAACCATTGTAACCTGACAGAGACCACTACAAAGTGGGTCTGAGCGGGATTTAATATTAACCATTTGGCTTTCCATGTTTTCTTGTGAGTTGTCTGAAGCTTAGGCAACTTGTCTGAAGGTGGGCAGTGGACTCACAGTAAGTAAACCTCTGTGAGTCACTGGCCACTGCTGAGGCCTGTGTTGGCCTGTGAAGCTGTGACACATCAAAGGACAAGATAAGGCCACAGCTGAGGATGTCTGGCTCCAACCCCAGTTAACTTGAAGGAGACTGTAACTGCAGGCATCTCGCTCCTGCTGTGAAAGCTGGCCTGGAGATAACATAGTTCTCCTAAATTAACATAATGTATTACTTGGAAAAGTCCTGCCCAGATTCCCTCATTTTCTTGAGTATCCTCCTCCTTTGTCTGTAAACCAAATAAATACGGGTTGCCCAGAGAAGTGTTAGTCTAAACTCAGAGAATATTGAAGATGTAAGAGAGTCAGTCTCTCCTGGAGCCCTCAGATCATTTCAATTGTCTCATTTATTTAAGCCTTCACCATCCACTCGCTTGGGAGATTGTGGGCCTGATCAGCCTGCGATAACTAAGGGTTATTTAACCTGATAGTAATAGATATGTTTATATACATGGACATATATAGGTAAATATGTGCCTCAGTCACTTTTCTCTTATTGCTGAGACAAAATGCCTGACACCCAAAATAAAGGAGCAGAGGGTTCATTTAGCTCACAGTTGGTGGAGGTTTCAGTCTGTACTTGACTGGCTCCAAGGCAGAGTGGCACATGGCAGGGGCAGCTGTTCATGGTGGTGGAAAACAGCCAAAGCAACAACAGCAAAAGGGAGGAGTAGTGGCAAGCAGCCTCTTTCCCTCCCTTGCATTGTTTGCAAACTGCCTGCCTTGGGCAGATGTAGCACTCACACCCATAATCCCAGCACTGAGCCATGGATCAATCATAAACTCTAGAAGCCTGCACGCATGACTGCATGAGGCTTTAGGGGGACATCCGGATGCAAACCATAACAGTATGTATATATGTATGTATACGTTGTGTGAGTATGTATATACATGTTCGAGAGTTCTATATCTGGAAAGCATTTCAAACTTCATATGTAGAGACTGAGCTCTTGATTCCTGCTTTTCCTTTTTTTTTTTTTTTTTTTTTTTTTTGCCGGTACTGGGGATTGAACTCAGAACCCTGCGCTTGCTAGGCAGGCGCTTACTCCACTGAGCTATATCCCCAGCCCAATTCCTGCTTTTCCTATTGCCACACACTTGCCCATGCCACCCTCTCCATAATCTCAGTAAATGGAAAGTACATTCTTCTACTTACTGAAGCTAAATATTGATGTTATTCTGGATTCTTCTTTTTCTCAAACCCTGTGTCCTCTATCCAAAATCTCAGTGGCTCTAGCTCACAATGCATCCGGGTTCCAACCACTTTCCTCCAGTTTTCCTGCTCTCATTCTCGTCCGTGCCTCTGTAATTTCTCTTAGACTCAGGCAGTCCTGTCCTTATTGGGTCTTCTGCTTCTACTTTTCCCCTCCTCATCCCCTGCGTAGTTGGAGTACTGTGGACAGTGAACGCTGAATAGTTTCCATCGGGTGATACCACTCTGATGCTCACAGCCTCCACACCTTCCCCTTCTTACTCTGAACAAGCCCTTTGATCAGCTAGTCATGCTACCTTTTGAGTCTCCCATCCTGCCTCATTGATTCTGGCTTTCATGATGCATCTCTTTACATTGCTTTCTGCACTCAGATATTCTTTTCCCACAAGGCACCCCAACACGAGTCCTCATTTTACTCAAGTATCTTCCAGGTGTTACACAAGTGTATGGCCTTCTCTAACCTCACCGGAAAGTGTAATACCTTTTTCTTTGTCACCCTCACTGTCTACTCAGGATCTATCACTGTCTAGCATTTTATATTTGTTTACTATATGTTTTCCTCATCTATAAAGTAAGATTTATGAAAGTAATTTTCTATTGCTGACCTCTGTATCTAAAATCTTAGCAACAGCACCTTGAGTACCCAGTAGCATATGTTCATTCAGTGACTGTTCTGCTAATTATGTCCTACGGTTTGATTCCATTTAGTCTCAGATCTCATTTATATTGGCTACACTTTGAAAATCCCCAAGAAACTCCCCAAGGAAGCATAAAGACTCTGGTGTCAATGTCATTTAAATAACCTGCCCTTCTTTCTTCCTGGGAAGGCTGTGGTGGATATCTTCACGCAGACAGAGGGATTATCACGTCCCCCAAGTACCCAGAGACCTACCCTCCCAACCTCAACTGCTCCTGGCATGTGCTGGTCCAGCCTGGTTTGACCATCGCTGTCCATTTTGATCAGCCCTTCCAGATTCCAAGTGGAGATTCATTTTGCAGCCAGGGGGATTTCTTGGTGGTAGGTCTTCCTTGCTGCCACTCCTAGTAGTATCTGTGCAATTCATTAAGAAAACAAGGGATGGTTTTTCTCCCATGGTCATAAATTGATAAAGCTTTTGCACTTGCTATTTCACAATCTAAAGATGTTTACACAATGTTAACATGTCTTTGCAGCTAAAAAATGGACCAGATATCTACTCTCCACCTTTGGGAACCCAAGGAAAAAATGGTCGTTTCTGTGGCAGTCAGCCCCCATCAACACTGTTCACCTCGGACAATCAAATGTTTGTCCACTTTATTTCCGATAACAGAAATGAAGGGCAAGGATTTAAGATCAGATATGAAGGAAAGAGTTTAGGTAAGTATTTCCACTGGGAATTATATTTGCACTTCTTCTGCCATTATATGACTTCCTTTGATGAAACTAATTTGAAGAAATATATAAATTTTCCTTTTCCAAAATAAAAGTAATAGCATTAAGAATAGCTACTTAGCTGGGCATGATGGTGCACACCTGTAATCCGAGTATTTGGAAGGCTAAGACAGGAGGATTGCCACAAGTTTGAGGCCAGCCTGGGCTACATGGTGAGACTGTCTCAAAAAGAAAAACAAAACAAAACAAAATGTAATTGATACATTACATGTCTCAATGTGGCTACTTTTTAAGGAAAGTGTTTTTATTTCCACTTTCTAGGTCAATAAAATAAAAGTTTGGACTTTTCCAAGTTGACTTTTTCTAGTAATGATCAAAGTGAAATTTTCCATACGTATAAACTAAACTGACTTTATTGTGATGCCTGACATACCTCAGACTTTTCCATTATAAAATGTGTAATTGCTATTTAAGCCTCGTTATAGAAAGACTGTAAGGCTTATGATTGCCTTATTTTATAAGTATTTACATGCTTCCTATTAAGTGATTCCACATCTTCTCATTCTATTATTTCTCATTTTATTACTCTATATTACAACAGTGTTCTTTATTTAACCACCTTTATATAGTTATAATTCTATTTTATTTTTGTAACATTTTATTTTCAATAAGATTTAGTTGAATAAATAAATACACATAGATAGCTTCACAAACAGAGAGTGGTCTTGGTGGTAAGCAACAGCAATAATAAATCTTTATGTGCCTTCCCTAGATAGCTAATGTAGAGTGAGGTTGATTTTACAACTTTAATCCCAGATTATTGAATATATTTAAAAATACTTGTTAGTTTCAGTGACTGTACATTTTATTATACATTTCCCCAAATGTGAGAATTTTACATGTTAGAATCATCTCTTCATTTTGCAAGAGAAGTACAAAGCTTCCATCCACTCTCTCGCGCGCACACACACACACACACACACACACATCTAATAGCTTCAAGATGACAAGCAATGTACTTCTGTCACCTCCAAGTACATGCAGCTCTGACACACAGTGGGGGCTTTAGTGATTGTGCAGACACCAGCATCATTATTCAACTCTGGGAACTTCCCTTCCTTCCCCAGCTCCACACATGCTCAGCTTGGTGGCAGAGTCATGGATGGGCTGGATTTCACGTGGTACTGAGGCACTGTCAGAGTGACAGCACGTTGGATCTCTTGAGTAGACACCAGCTCACTCTGCAAAACCACTTTTCCATCATTGGTCATGATAGAATTAGTTAGCATTTACTGCTAATTCAGATACGCTAAGGGTTTATTTGACAACACTGCTTTTTCTGTTCCTTTGTGCACCCTCTATAGATGATTCTGATAATTACTTTCTATTTTTCTTCAAGCTTGTGACTGCTTTTAAAATATTTAAACACTTGTCTTTTGGTTTCAAAACCTATTGTTGGGCAGCCCAAACTCTGTGCTCACTCTTCTTTCTCCCTAGCTGCCAACCCAACCGTTTCCTAACCATGGCCAGCATTTGTCTTCCTTGTATCTATTTCTGTGCCTGTCTATTTCTCAGACTTTGCCATATGTTCCTGTGTGAATAACTTTGACTTCAAACTCACCTGCTTTTATATCCTCTTTCTCCAGCAACATCTCTCATTATGGTTGATTGAGCCCTCTATGATCTTCTGCTAGAAATCTTTTATTCTTTCCGGATTAACTGATTTGTTAATTAATCTATCAACCAAACATTCATAAAGCCAGGCATAGTGGTGCATGCCAGTAATGCCAGCACTCTGGAAGGCACAAGAATCACAAGTTTGAGCCCTGCCTGATCAACTTAGTAACTTAGCAAGACCCTGCCTCAAAATAAAAAATAGAAAATGGCTGGGGATGTAGCTCACTAGGAAGGCCTTGGGTTGAACCTCCAGTACTGCCAGAAATCTTTATAAAGTGCTTCACACTTCAAACTTCCAACTACTTTGTTCTGTTGAGGGGTTCAATTCAGTAAGGAGACAGATAAGGAGAGGGACAATTACATGGTATAATGAGTCCTCGATGTAGGAATACATTGGGATGCATTAAGAACTAGGTTTACACACAGAGCCATCTACCAAAGAGATCAGAGCAGCCACCAGAAGAGCCTCTGTTCATCTTTCCCAGATGAATCGAGATTTGCCAACTAGTGCAGAAAGTATGTAACAACATAAAAATCTCATTGTTACACGATCAAATGTATTCACATTTTTGATAGGATTCACTGCTACTGGAAAATAGAGTCCAAAGGAGTTAAACAGAGTGATGGGGCAGGAAGAAATCACCATGCTAGGAGCCACAGGTACCACTTTACAGAGAAAGGATGCTAGCCAGATTCCAGAGAGCCACTGAATGATTTTAATCCAAAACAACTCTGGCGTGACCAGATGAGGAGATCAGCGTGGCTGTAACCCTGAAAACATACTGTGGTGGGAAAGACTAAAAGGAGAAAGAGTAATGATGAAAGAGTCATTCAAGAGAAATATTGTTAGGTCCTGAAGCAAAGCAGTGGCAGTAAGCAGTAAGGTTCATATAGTTGTTGTACTTGATGTGGAAAGCAATGGGCAAATGCGTGGTGGAATTGAGGTTGGAGATCATGTATTTGCAGTGGTGCCAGCTTCCTTGAATGGCTTGAATTGCGAACAACCACGAAACTGACGTTTTGCAAGGAGACCATGAGGGAAAGACACGCATCAAGGTTGTTAAAGGCGGTCAAAGGGATTTATAATTCAGGGTTTTAGAGATAGGGTAATTCTGCATAATGACAAAATTCAGGATGTGACCATAAATGGCTGAGTGACAGTGGAAATAGTGCTTTACTTTAGTAGATCAAGTGTGTGTGTGGCTACTAATTGAATAGGTCAATTTCTTTGACACTGTGAATGCATTTACTCCTGCCTCATTTATTTGCTGAAATTACCAAAGAGCATTTGAAGATGAGAGGAAATTATTATTTTGTATAACACTTAGGTCTTTTAGAAACGAAGTGCAAATATCTCCTTTATTTTTTTTACCAGAAAAGGATTATAAATACCTTCAGGTTATCCATCTCTTGTTCCTCAATCTAGATCATAAAGAAACACAATGAATGGGTACCCACAGACTTGTACAGACACTGACCTGCTTAGTGTTTTGAACATACGAAGAACACAGCTCTGTTTGACCCCTTTGAAGTGAGCAGCCAGTGGCAGTTATAACCGCTAGCGTACTTCCACACTCATCTAACCAGTGTGTGCGTGTTGGTGCTTCTGTGACACTCAATGTGTGTTCCATGCATTGTATTCTTCTGGCTTTCAGGGAGAGTGAAATTTTCAATAAGAATAGATGGTTTGGCAGATTAAAAAGTGACACACCCATAGCTTCCTCTGTAACCAATGCAGAATTTATTTGCTTGAAAAGAAAATGAAGATAATTCTAGATGAAAGGACAGTGAGGCTGGAAACACAGGCCGGTTCACTTTAAAGAAATGATCATTGCGGTTGACTCTGTCCTCCTTCCCCAGACTAGAGATTGATTTAACTGTGTTTTTTGATAGCCTGTGGGGGTAACATCTACATCCATGGTGCCGATTCTAGTGGATATGTGACCTCCCCCAACTACCCTAACAATTATCCACCGAACGCTGATTGTGTCTGGATCGTATCCGCTCCTCCGGGAAAGAGCATAAGACTACAGTTTGAAGATCAATTTGACATTGAAGTAACACCCAAGTAGGTCGCTTCTGTGTTGACTTTTCTCTTACCCAACGTTAGTATGTTTTATTTGTCATGTCACAGAACAATGTATTTCTTCTTTTGTCAGCAGTGCACACTGCGTAGGAGATCTAGGGACAAAGGGACAAGCTTAATGCCTCCCTCCAGCTTGAAAACTTCACCCAACAGCCACTCACTCTTTCATCAGCTGAGTGGATTTTCTACACCGATATTGTCCCTTGTGACTCTTGGCACATCCTCTAAGAGACACCTAGGGCAGTGCCTCAGATTTATGTTATCTGTTCTTCCTCTGACAGGAAATAGACAGTGCCTCTGAAGATGAGCATGTATTTGCCCAGCCTCATATGCAATGTCATACGTGATAAAATACCTGTTTAACAGATGGCAATTTATGTGATGTGTTGCCAGGGGTCACCCGTGTCAGAAACAGCACCAAAGCAAGCACAATTTCCCCATCTCTATTTAATAAGGATCCTTAAAGGCTTACAACCCAGGGAGTATTTCTCACAATTCTGAAGACAAAGGAAAATGCTCATCTGTGAAAACAAATTGGAGCACAACATCTTACATGATTTCCTCTTTCATTTAAGTGTGAATGCATCCGCATAAGTGATATAAAACCTAGATACAGAACTTTGTGTTTACTTCTGAGCAGGAGATATAATTCTGTGCTTCTACTCACTGCCCATTACTTAGCTGGTTTGGCTTTCTCAGGAAACATTAGGTGAAGACTCATCCTTGTTATGGACACAGACAGTTCCAGCCAAGACTCTCCATTAGCCCCGGCCCCAGAGAGCTGTCAAGAAAGCGTTCTGATCTTTCTCCTGTGAAATGTATCAAACGATTATGCCAAAGTACTGGCTTTGTTGAAATCCACAGGGATTAACTTGAAAATGGCTTTTATATTTGTAAAACTAACATAGACTATGGAAGGCCAGTGAACTTTCTCCCATGTAGTACCTGTAAAACTTGTCTTTTGAGCTATCAATGAAAAACTTTGTTAGCATTAGAAAATATACAGCATTTTAAAGTGCCATGAAGCTTAAACTGGCTCCGCCATACTACCTTATGATATATAAAGGAAGACTTAATAGTACCCTCAAGTAAAGTTGCTGAAATCTTCATTATCAAAATAAATCAAAGAAATTGGCTTTATAAACTTAACTGAGGTCTTTTTCCCCCCTCACTTTAGCTGCGTTTCCAATTATCTTGAGTTGCGGGATGGAGATGTTTCATGGGCACCAGTACTTTCCAAATCCTGTGGGATGTCCTTGCCTCGTAGCCAGTTGTCCTCAAGAGAGCTGATGTATTTGAGGTTCCGGTCTGACAACTCTACTCGTGTGGGATTCAAGGCCAAGTATTCCATAGGTAACAAATTTTTAAAATATTAAACATGAAAGTTGTGGTACAATAATACATTAAACTTTTTGAAATATTTCTTTAAAAAAGAAGCCTTCCTTTTAGCCTAATTTTATTTTTTTAATTTTCATTTTACTTGCCTAATATTAAAAATTATTTTAATGATAGAAACAAACAAACAAACAAAAAATTCTAAACACCCAGGCCAGAGATATAGCTCAGCAGCACAGCACCTGCCTGGCAAGTGCAAGGTCCTGAGTTCAATTCCCGGTACAAAAGAAAAAAAAAGACATTCTATTTTAATGATAGAAATAAATAAAAAATGTAACTGTTTAAAGCCATAGTCATTGATCCATTTTAATTTCTTCTTCCTCTTTCCTTTTAAAACACTATTTCTATTAAACTTGAATATTTTATGTATTTTCCTGGCATTGTTAAAAATATGCCTAGCTAAACAAATTCTTGTTTCTTTCTCTTAACATGCAATATGGATTTAACTTTAAGTGATAAGGTTAATTCACATTACAAACAGCTATATTTAATACAGTGATTCTGAACTCATCAATAATAGAGTGGAGCTTTTCTTCCCTCTAAATCTTCAATGCCAAATCAGTCACCATACAAAAAGCAAATGTATTACTTTAGTGTTTGGATTTTGTTATTTTAAACGTGAACAATAAATATGAGTATTTAAAATTCTCTCCAGCATGGTTACAGTGGAATTCAATTTAGTATCTTATGAGTCTGGACATGATCTAAACAAATACGTAATTGAGCAAAATGTCAGAAAGCCTCGTTGTAACAATATTGAACCTATCCCATTGGTCCTGTTCTATTCTGAGTTAATTGCATATGATTCAATTTAGTTATCACATCCAGCTAATGAATAATTGGAGGGTAATTTTGCAGACCCCGAGAAGCCTGTCACTGTAATACAATATTTATTTGATAGTTAACTACACATGGAAGGCATCCCTGATCCACTTCCAGTGGACAATCTTTAGAATCATCCACCCAGGAGTCCATGTCAGTCTATCAGATGGTTCTTGAAATGAAATACACTTGCAACTCTCATCTAGTAACCCAAGAGAGTTAGTGTGACATTACAGAGAATACCATTTGAAATTGATTTTCTCTTTCCCACTACTTACTGGACTTGTATTATTTCTCTTTTCATCAACAGTATACTTAATAAGGAAAGCTCTTGCCAAACATATTCAGAATTATTAAAACGTTAATTCATATTCTTATGGCACTGAAAAGTTTTCAAACATTCTGATTTAATTAGAGAAACGTCTGCAATAGAACATTGCACTGTTTGTGTTTTGCAGCCCAGTGTGGAGGAACAATAACAGGACAAAATGGTATCATTGAGAGCATTGGCTACCCCACGCTTCCATATCCAAATGATTTATTTTGTCAGTGGCAGTTCCAGGGCCTCTCAGGACATTATCTCACCATCCATTTTGAAGATTTTAACCTTCAGAATTCCTCCAGCTGTGAAAAAGACTTCGTGGAGATCTGGGAAAACCATACTGCTGGTCAGTGAAAAGTACCTGCTCTCTACTGGGGTTTTCATGTTTACATGTACTTATTCAGTATGTGGAGTTTCTCTGTCTCTAAGAATGATGAAAGCGTATCTACTGGCTGTTGAGAAGCTCAGATCCACCAGCTGTGGGCAGCACCACCAATTCTCTCCCTGGCTGCTGCTGCTTTGCAAGGGATGCCCCGGGCCCCTGGTGTTGTCCGTAGCTCTTCCGGAAGATCACACTGGGCAGCACCGCACTGGCAGGGCATCCTCCTCCTGTTGAGACTGTTCAGTGCCACATGCAGTTATTGGGGGGGGGGTCTGATTGATAGGGAGACGAAAGTAGGATGCATGTCCCTAGTGAGAGGAGATCCACACTTCACTTTCCTGACTTGGCCCACTTCCTTAACCAATTAAGCAGGTCTTCCTCACTGTGCTAAGAACGCTTTTTCTAATTGGTTGCATTTTTAAAAACACACCTTTATATATTTGAATATGTTGACTATTACCCCTGACCTTTTGCTTTTCTTGACAGAGGTTATCATTTCTTCAGGGGTGGGGTTTTGTCTTTTATTATTTTCTTTGTAAGCGCGCAACACCTCAAGTAGAGAATCAACTACCTGAATATATTCTTTGATCCTCACAGGACAGCTTTTGGGTAGATACTGTGGAAATGCCATTCCTCAAAGCATAGACACCTCTGGCAATGCTGCCTCGGTCAGGTTTGTCACGGATGGCTCAGTTACCGCCTCGGGGTTCAGGCTTCGGTTTGAATCCAGCTTGGCAGGTGAGAAAGAAACCACATTATTGATCGCCAAGACACTATGCTGTGCAGCGAGTCACAACAGTTTGGAAAATGAAATGCAACCCCGTCTTCTTGTCCCTTCTGGTTAGTGGAGAGGTGGACATGAACCACCAGCCACACCAAGGAATGACAAATTCCCACTGTTATAAGCGCTACAAAAGGAAGAGACGCAGTGAGAGATGAGGATTACATTCTCACAGCCACCTTAAGAAAACTGCTCTCCGAGTCCCCATGTTGCTCAGAATTCACATTCCCAAATACCCTGACGAACACGGGTGAAGTAAAGATCTTGTCTGGAAAGCCTGAATAATTGCTATTTTCTTCTTAAATTCACTGTATTTAATAGTCTTTCATTTGTCTTGGGCCTGGATGGGAATTAAAATGCTGCCTAATGAATTATTGTCCATGAAAGCAAAGATTAAATATTAATAGAGATAAGAAATAAATACAAATGGCCCCTAAAATTGTTCACTAGCACAGATGATAAATAAGGGTAGTAATTTCATCTAGAGGGAGAATTAAATATTAATTTCCTCATGAAAGGAATCATTTAATTGACTGGAACTTTTTTTGTTCTTTCCCTGCTTCCAGAGTGTGGGGGGGATCTACAGGGCCCTACTGGAACTTTTACTTCTCCCAACTACCCGAACCCAAATCCTCACAGCCGGATTTGCCAGTGGAGCATCACCGTGCAGGAGGGCAGGCAGATCACTCTGACTTTCAACCGCCTGAGGCTGGAAGCCCACCCATCCTGCAACAATGAGCATGTGATTGTAAGTGTTCTCTGCAGGCAGGGATACTGCCCTCCATTGTTGGGGAAGCTTATAGATCCCTAGATCATCACTGGAAAACTAGATCAAAATATTGCCATCTATGCCACTATATCTCAGACAAATTCTAAAGGTTGTTGATACAACAGCATCACCATAAACTGCCAAAGTTAATTGTAAAACCTGCCTTGAGAGACGGTGAACCATCACTACATACCTCAGGATCACAGGTAGGATAAATCCTTTTGAGTAAGTGATCACTATCTACGGCAAAGGAGAGCACACAGAGAAATGCAAAGCCCGAGGCAGCACATAGCTCAAGGAGAGCAGCCACAACACAAGCCACCGTGAAGACTCTTAAGCGAGTGGGGCTCCTGCGTAATTATGTTCTCTGTCAGAGGCACTAAGGGGCTCCAGGCAAGAGGTCAGGGCTGCCTGCCGTGGGTGTGGCCAGTCTCAGATTAGAGATGTGTGTTCAGCATTCTTAGCTTCTGTCAGCAAATAAAGCAAATGCGATCCATGACTGTGAGTGATAAATGTGAGAATATTGTTAACCAAGAGCTGCATGTATCTATCTATCTATATATCTGCATGTATACATACATGACATGTGTACATAGGTATGTGCATATATGGACTGTATATGTGTACAGAGAGATAAATTAAAATAACCGTATTTCTCCACCTAATGTGCCCCCTTATATAGTCATTGTTATCTCAGTAAATAACAATTCCAGGTTCTGACTGCTCAGGTCAGAAATCTTGATGCCTACTTTGGAGTCCATTCTGCCATATGCATCTATGTACAAATTTCCCTGGCTGTGTGTCCAGAGTTTAACAACTTCTCATCATATCCACTGTGACCATCATCTCCTCTCACTTGGGTTATTTTTACTAATTTCCAACCACTCACTCTCTATGCTTCCCTGTTCTCTCCCATAATGAGAGCAGCCCACTGGGATGGTTTCAGTCTAAATCAGGGCAGGTAGAGGACAGGGCTTAGCTCTGTGGTAACACATTTGCTTAGCGTATGCAAGGCTGTGCATTCAATTCCCACCAGCGTACACACAAGGAAAAACTTAATTAGATCATTTTTTTCATTAAGCATTCCCTAATGTCCTCTTACCTCATTCAAAGAAAGCTTGCAAAGCCTTAAAATATCCCACCCAGCCCAACAGAATCCGCTGCCCCTCCCTCTTCTGCCCATCTGTTGCTTTCTCATGTTGTTGTGCCCTCTCCCTCTCTCTCTCTCTCCTCCCCACCCCCTGCCCCCAGGATTGAGCCTAGGGTCTTCCCACTGAACTAGGTCTCTAACACACACACACACACACACACACACACACACACACACACACACACACACACTCACACACACACCTTCTTTTAGACAGGGTCCCAGGCAGGGCTCCAATGTAGTGAGCCTCCTACCTCAGCCTCCCAGAGGGCTAGAATCTCAGGCATATGTAACCACAGCCCCAGATCCTGTCTTATTTCAAATTCCCCTCCTCTCTGCTGGTTAGGATCCAGCACCCTGCTTGAACGTTATAAGATGCTCCTACATCCAGTCTTCCCATACTTTTGTATCTGTCTGGAAGTTTCTTTCCCCAGTTGCTGCCTGGTTCAAGCCTTCACTTTACTCAAGTCTCTGCTCCAACAATTTTGACCCATGAGGCCTTCTCAAAGTACTCTGTATTAAACTCACCCCACCTGGCCTATCTCTTAACCACAGTCATTTTCACAGCACTTCGCCCCAGCTGACATGCCTCATTTATTCATCTGTTTATTGCCTGTTCTACCACTAGAATGTAAACCCCACAAGGGCAAGCATTTCATTTTATTCATGATTGGTTCCTAGTGCCAGCACATTATGACTTTATAACACTATGTATTACTGACTTTGTAACACTACACATTTTCCTTTCTTGGTTCTTCTTTTTGGAGAAGCAGAGTCACCCGTAACTCCCAAGGGAAATGAGCATGAGGGATAAGTTTTTTGAGAATTTGTGTATCTGAAACTGTCCCATTTTACAAGCATTATTGAATGTATTTCAATGTATATATTCTACAATTATATATACTTATACATGTGAATATTTTAATCATAATTTTGAAGTTTTATATCACTTTTAGGAGGATCATTTTCCTTTAAAAACCTATCTACCATTAACTTCTATTGGCTTCTACCTTTTATAGGAGACATTTCTTTAGACTCTGATCATTACTGACTGTTCATTCAGGTTTAAGCATGAAATATGAAAAGTTGGAAGCACTATATTCGCAGCTGGGGCTGTTAACTTGGCCTTCATAGGAGGTCCTGGACGGCAGGACTTGGCTTTTGAGTTAGGGACACACATGAATCTCATATCTTCAGGTCTTTTCTCTTAGGGATGTAAAATTATAACAAAGAATCATTTTTGGAAATAATTTCTTTCTGAATCTTTAATATAATGTTCCTTTTTCTTTCTTTAAAATATTTGTATATATTCTATGCTTGTTTTTTCCCTCTTCCCTCTGCTCCAGATATGTGTATGTGGATTGCCTTTTGCCTACCTTCTATTTACATGAACACTAACAATAAAAGAAGAAAAGAGAGAAAGGAGGAGGGAAGGAAAGAAGGAAGGGAGGGAGGGAGGAAGGGAGGGAGGGAGAAAAAGGGAGGGAGGAAGCAAACCCTTTTAAAGATCTGCAGCTGGAGTGGGGATACTTGCCTAGTACCATACCCAGCTCGGCTGAACATACAATCCCTTCAAGCCTAGATGCCTATCCGACTGTTCAGACAGAGACAGCAAAAAGCTACACGACCTAGTGTGTGGTACCATGGGACATGTGTCAGATTTTGTTCTTGCTCATAGCAAATTTTATAACCTATGCCGAAACTCATGTGTATACTTCTCTGCTGTTATCTTCTGTGAGTTGTAGTGTCTGAGCATAAAAGGGATTAGAGAACCAGAATGGAAATAGCACTCTGGTTGCTTCTAAAGGCAGCCTTGCATGTGATCAGTGGATGACTGTGAGAGTTTCCGTCATTGTGATTCTACACCAAGGCCGGCACAGTCAGGGATGAAGGCCACTGGTCATGGTTTCCAGCATGTCTCACTAGCCTCCAGTTGGTTGTAACCCCTTTCATTCTGAGTACGTGTTGCCCATTCCTGTTTTCAGTGTGATTGAACTGTTTGTGATCTTTGTTTTTCTATACTTTATTTCATGGCTTGAAGTCAGGATTGGACGCCCGCTTCAATTCCTAGTTCTTTAAACATCTGCAAATTGCAAATTTCTCTTTATTCTAGTGTCTCACTCAGGAAGAAGGGTATTAGTATATGCCGAAGACGGTGTTGTGCTGATTGACCAAGATAGTCTGAGTGGGCGATTAGCAGACTATGGCCTTGTGTTTGCTCAACAAATAATAGAAAATTTTAAAAAAGAAGCCCCCAAAGGGCTAAATTTAATAGTCACTTATAGTAAATAATAAAGCTTACATCTTTTGTAATTCAATGCTTTTTCCTTCTGCAGAGCTTTTAGTGCCATAGTCTGAGTCATTATTTCTAATTTTGAGCCATTTTAAATCCTTTCTAAAAACAGGAATGTCAACCACTCAATCAGTGAATTATTCTTTAATTATTTCTTCTGGATCTTTTTTGAACTCTGAAAAGCAGTCATCCTAAAATATATTCACTTGGTTTTATATAGCAGCAAAAAATGTTTTGCCAATTATCATAACTATGTAAGCAACCAGAGTTATTGTTTAATATTGTGGAGTCAATAATACTCTGGCCCATTTTTTAAAAAGTCAAAATGAGTAAGAAAATTAAATCTTTGGGATCCATAGCTAATTAAGAAAGAACCATTATACTTATATTGAGATTGATTTTTAAATTACTTTTCAAGGCATTTTAAAATATTTGAGCTATTACATATATTAAACCATTAGAGATGAACATTTATGCCTTTTCCCCTAAATATCAAAGGTCCTAGTGCATTATTAAAAGGAACTGTCCTTCAGTGAGCTGTGTGAACTATGGTCTAAGCATCTTGCACACTGACTTCACATTTTGGTCATGGTCGTCACGTGCAGGTGTAGAGCAGTCTTTCACCTGTCCCCACATGGCAGGAGGGCACTGCTGGAACATTTCACTTCAGTAAAATGAACTTAAGCCCACAGCATACATCCAGGATAATGTTGCGTCTTGTGATACTAGGATGGGTGCCTGCATTGTTACTTAATTTTACCCCAGGGTTCCCTCAGGTGGAAGACAGTCCGGGCTGGAAATATCATCTCCTCGGAAATGTTCTGTAAGATGAACTCTATATTTAAAGGTTAAACTATTTCTCTAACAGATATTCAATGGCATCAGAAGTAACTCCCCCCAGCTGGAGAAACTGTGTAGTAGAGTAAATGGAAGCAATGCAATAAGATCTTCAGGAAATACCATGAAAATTCTGTTTTTCACAGATGGATCCCGGCCATATGGGGGCTTCAACGCTTCCTACACATCCAGTGAAGATGCAGGTAATGTGGGATGCTGTGAATACCCCTCCTTTAAATCTGTTACAGTTCAGATGTTCCACAGATACTACCAACAGAAAAATAACCTTTTGTTTTCTCCTTAGTGATCACTAAAATTATTCCTAGGATCCTCAGCATAAAACAAACATACATACGCAAAAACAAAATCCAATCCAAACCCAAAAGCTTCTTGATTTCAGAAAGAAAAGTACAACTGTAAATTACAAACACTTAACAAATGCTATTAATTGGGCATTTAGCATAATTCCATTGCCAGGAGGATTTGATTCAGATCCACAGTCCTTGGTCAATTCTTTTGTGTTGAAGATACCATCTACCTTTTAGGAAGTAACTTCGTCCCAAGGCCAGGTTGTACTATGTGTTAGTCACCCACCATACACACATTTCCAGTGAAAGTGAACAGAGGACTTTGCGTTTGATAAAGAATATTCGTAATGAAGCAAGATGTGGCCTCTGCTTATAAATATTTTCTGACCTTTGGATCGGTGCTGTTATATAAAGGTTTTAACATTTAGAAGGAATGGAAATGAATTTTCAAAAAACTTCATTTCACTGAGTCATTCATTGCCATGAGGCATTCGTTGCCATGTAAAACTTTCAAATTCATTGGCACCCCCATGTTATACTTTGACCCAGTTAGTTTCTTGTACCAGGTAGAGAATTGCTAAGCAGAAGCCATGGGGCCTACCATGCATATAAATAGGTGCTCCTCTAAATTCAATGGTATTGAACAATAAGTACAAATTTAATGGTACCAATCATCATACAAGTCTGAGCTGTCTACTCTAAATTAATAGGGAAATAAATGTAAACTGTGTTTTTGCTTACCTCTCCTGCATCAACCCGCAGAAAGTTCTTCACATGCCTTTTGTCAACAGCCCTGACTGCATCCAGAAAGACAAATCACTGTAGTAATAGCGTTGTTGTTATTTTAATTGTTTTTCCTGGATTATTGGTGTCTTCTGTGACAGCATGAATTTTACTATTCATTTCTCTGTTGCCGTTTGTTTTGTTAGTGTGTGGTGGGTCTCTTGCCAGCAACCATGGGGGAAACTTTACTTCTCCTGGCTATACCAGTGTTGATAATTACTTAAGAAACCTGAACTGTGAGTGGACTCTCAGCAACCCAAATCAGGCAAATTCATCCATTTATATTAATTTTGTGGATTTTGACCTTGAAAGTCATCAAGACTGTCAATCTGATGTCCTTGAGTTTCGAGCAGGTGAGTTCTTTCAAAGAATGCATTCTTTCATTTACTTACAGTATTTTTCTTATGTTTGCTCTGATTGTTAACTTTGTCAGCTCTATTGGCTTGAGTGACACCTTGGGGATTGGCAAAGCACAAGTCTAAAGGTTTTTGGATGTGTCGTGAAGGTGCAACCTTGCCGACTATATCTAGTCCCTGCCCCTTTCTCCCTGGCTCTCTTTCTAGTCTCAGCTTCCTAGTGCCGTGAAGGGAGCATCTTTGCTTCATTATCCCCTGCTACTGCTTCTTGAAACTTTCCCAAACTCCTGCAAGTCAGCACCAAAAGGTTTCTAAACCACTTGGTCAGGTAGGAGCTTGGAAAAGCTTTCAAGAAGCAATCTAGAGAAAGCCATGGGTGCTGTAAGTAAAGATTGATGGATGATTCCAGTCAGAAAAGACCATAATTTGTGTTATTTTAATTGTTTTTCATCAGAATTCTGACACAAATAGGGAGAATAAAGGCCAGGTTTATGAGGCTTCATTTGGGAATGAGAGCTGTGGTAGGAATTGGTCTAGAGGCCATTTATTTTACTTTTTGGCCAATAATTTGTCTACACTTTTTTCATAGCCTACAATGTTGTATGAAGCTGTTTAAAAGCAGTAGAGTGATTGATTTGGTAGAGGAATTTTCAATGCAGCCCAATGTCCTGTGTATGGCATGGGAATTAGTGACTATCTTCAACCAGATTTGTAGTGAGAATCAGGAGCAAAAAGCAGAACAGAAAGATTTGAAAAACTTGAAGTTTTCCCAGAAAAGGAGAATGTGTAGTTTTGGGCCAAGGGAGGGTGGCTGCTGAAGATAGCACAGGTAGAAAGAAGGCAGGTACTTTGAACTGAGAAAAGAAGAGTGATGCCTTGACAGCATCTCAGGAGCCAGCAAGACCACCCCCCCCCATTACAGACTCATGAGTACAAAAGTGTAAAGCTTTCATTTTTAAAGAGAGCCCCTGACCCTCTACACAACAAGGGCCTCCTTGGAATTGGTTTATTTCACCATGCTCAACCATCCAGCCACTATAGCTTTTGTGCAAGGGCTTTGCCCAAAATAAAGCTCTCCTCCTTTAAGTTGCAAGTATCCGGTAGTTTGTCCCAGCAACCAAAGCTGGCTAATACACTCGGAGACCACAACAAATCAAAGGAATTAATGGCCACTACATAGGCTCACAAGACCCAAAAGGAATGCTGAAACAAAGCCTTAATTCCTTTTGTGCACAGCTGAGTTTAAAAAAATACACTATGAGCATCAGTAAGGTGGATCTGTGTTTGTAGATAGACCTTATGTCAGGATTGTTTCCTAATAAATATATGTGTAAGTAAATAAAAGAGATAAATAATACTGTAGACAACCTGTGCTATCAGATTTGCTGAATTCTACTTCATCTAGAAATTTACAGAAAACAAAACTGGAAGCAGCAAAAGTTGGCTAGTTGGTGGGGATGTTCTTAGATAGTTACAGGAATCAATGGTAGGAGAATGTGAGACAGTCTGTGTTCACAAACCAAGGATTTCAACGAGAGAATCATCCTAACACTCTTGAGGGTGTTGAGTTCTAGAAAGGTCTTAGGAGGGAAATGAAATTTGTAGTTTAATAATGTTCTCTATGAAAAGCTGATAAACCTTTACCTCTTCTACCTGCTTCAAAACTACTGGCCTGTAGAATCAAGCAAAATAGCAGTATATAACATTTCACCAAGTTGAACGCCATTTTCTCTTTATTCTTTCAGATTTAGAAACAGTTAAAATACTATATTTCAATGATTTATAAAATCAGCGACGTTCATCTCACAGAATAAACAGCAGATAGATGTGAGATATCTAGGTGCTCTATAAATGTTAATCAAATTTCTGTGAACAGTAATCTTCATAAAACTCTCTCAGCTCAAATCTCACAGTTCTTGGCCTGAGTGCTGAATGTTTTCTTCATTTTCATTGACTGAATACAGTGAGGAAATCCTTAAAGGTAGAGACAATTACCATCTTTATTCTGATTCTAATACCATTGGTATTACATTTCTTACTCACTAAAAAACTGTATATCCCAAAGGATTTTTTAAATTAGTTGTATCTCTGTTTAGCTATACTCAAGTAATTAGGAAAACACAAGCTGGAAGGAATTAACACACATAGTAGAGATATGTCTATAACAAAACATCTTTGGTTTTGGTTTGTTTTGGTTTTTGGTTTCCTCCATCAGAGGAACTCTTTTTTGCAATTAACAATGATCAGAGAAACTTTGTGACTTTGTGCAGTACATTCTATTATTTTTTATTGAATTCATTAAATGTAGTTTTCAAAAGCTATATAAATAACAGTACTTGGTGTGTTATTTTATCAGGTGATTCTGAAGGGCCCCTGTTAGGGAGATTTTGTGGCCCTACACAACCTACAGTGCCACTGGTAATACCTTATCCCCAGGTGTGGATACACTTTGTCACAAATGAGCGTGAAGAACATACAGGATTCCATGCAGAGTATTTCTTTACAGGTAAGACTATGAGTAAAATCTCACTCCCTGGAAATAAAGTCATAGTTAGGCTTTTTATAGTCTTTTTTTTTAAATTTTATTTTAAAGACAAAAGAATGGAGACATATGAACCAGAAAAGCCATAAACAATACAGAAAATACAAAGTTATACAGAATATAGTAGGGAATTAGAACTGGATGTTGTATTACATAGTTATCTTCACATTAGTTAACACAAAAACATTAAAGGAAATACCAAATTATAGATAAGATAGTAG